>JAUKWC010035610.1:0-110705 GCA_032356245.1 Endocladia muricata
AAATAGTAACTTCATCACGCAACCCCTCCCGCATCCTGCAGGCCAGGCCGCCCAGATTCCCCGCGAAGCACCGTTGCGTAGGCCACCACATCATCACCTATCTGCTCGAAGCGGACAGCCCCCAGTGTCTGAGCTGTCGACAGATCCTGCGCACCAGATCCTGCCACGCCACACTTATCGCCGCCGGTCACCAGAGGTGCGAGAAAGGCAACCCACTCGTCCACCAGCCCCGCGTCGATAAATGCGCCCATCAGCTCTCCCCCCGACTCGAGCAGCACCGTATTTACCCCTCGCTCGGCCAGACCTTTTAAAACGTCTTCCGGCTCCACCCCCTCGTAAACCAATGTTCTCTCCCGCCACTCGTCGGTGAAAATGCGGTAACCGCGTTCGATTCCTCGGCGCGTCATCACCACACGCCACGGCTGCTCCTTTCCCTCAGGCACATCCGGCCCGCGCAGGGTAAATGCTGGATCATCCGCGCGAATCGTCTCCCCCCCCGTAACGATCGCATCCACCTCGCAACGCAGCCTCTGCACCACACAGCGTGACGCTGGCGAGGACAGCCACTGACTCTCTCCCGGTGGCCGCGTGATCCGCCCATCCAGAGTCATCGCCGTCTTCGCGACCACCCATGGCCTCCCCGTTCGCTGCACTTGTGAGAAGCCTCTTACTAACGTCTGTGCCTCCACCTCCAGAACACCGGAATCCACCTCCAGCCCCGCCGCCTCTAGTAGAGTTCTCCCTCGCCCTGCATGTGCTGGATTAGGGTCATCCATCGCATACACACATCGTGCTAAACCCGCCGCTATGATCGCGTCCGAGCACGCACCAGTCCGCCCATGAGTCGAACACGGCTCGAGTGTCACATAAATGCACCCTCCCGCCGCATCTGCATCACCCATCCGCGCCAGCGCATCCCGCTCAGCATGTGGCTGTCCCGCACGCCGGTGCCACCCGGTAGCCAGCACCTCACCATCCTTCACAATCACAGCCCCCACTGCTGGGTTTGGTGCAGTTAGACCCACGCCCTTTGAAGCTTCCGCCAGAGCGAGTCGCATGAAATAATCGTCATTCCTCTCTACCACAGGTTCACCTTACAATTCGTCTTAAATCATCAACAGCCCGAAATTCGTCGCAGAGAAATCGCTGTCACGTCTTGCCTTTGACCCCAGCAATGCCAATAATAGACTGAAAGAAGCCGATTCCCACAACAGTATATTTCCCCATCATCCCATCACCTCTCATGCGAGCCTCCCCCTATTTGTCCCTTTTCAGCATATTTGCACTCTCCGTCACCGCTTCTGCTCAGCCGCAGACTGGCAAGGAACTCTACGGCCTCTACTGTGGTGCCTGCCATGGCGTGGACGGAGTTGGTGCCGCATCGAACCCTAACCCACCCCTCGCAGGGAGTGAGTGGCTAACAGGTGAGCCTGATCGCGCAGCAGCAGCAGTCATCAAAGGACTCATGGGGCCAGTAGAAGTAAAGGGCAGTAGCTACAATCTCATGATGCCACCGCAAGGAGGCATCCTTCAGGACGAACAGTTGGCAAAGATCCTCACCTACATACGCACATCATTTGGAAATACCGAAAGCCCCGTCTCCAGCGAGCAAATCGCGGCCGTCCGCGCAGCCGTAGACGCGCGAACCACTCCGTGGACAGCACATGAGCTGAAAGAGGCCTACCCCATAGTCTACCCAGAGGCCTACCCCAAGTTAGACAACCTCATCGCCACCGTCTACCACGGCAAATGGGAGGTCATGCCTGATTTCTCCCAATTAGAAGCCGCCTCAGCTGAAGAAGAAGCCAGCAACCTCATCAGCCTCGCCCAAGCGGATCGCACAAAGGAAGTCGGCATCGTTTGGACTGGCGACCTCATAGGAGATGACCAGACCTGGTCCGCATTCTCTCTGAACGCGTCAGACGGGGCGCGTTTCTACATAAACGATGAACTCAAGCTCGAGGTCAAAGGAGTCGGGCAACTCGGCTCCGAGCGATCCGTAACCAAGTCTGTAAACCTCCCGGCAGGCAAGCATACCTTCCGCATGGAATATTTCTCTAACAACAGCGACTCCCCAGGAATCGTTTTGAAAGTGGAAAAAGGCGAGAAAGTGCACTACCTCACAGAGAGCCGACTCACCACCACACCCGGACGGAAGCCCATCATGATCACTCCGCCTGCGGACGGCGCGATCGTGTATAAGAACTTTATAAAAGGCGCATCTCCTAAGGCCATAGGAGTGGGCTACGGCGCAGGTGTAAACCTCGCCTTCTCTCCAGAGCACCTCGGGCCGGACCTGATGTGGACCGGAGCATTCATGGATGGTGGCCGTCACTGGTCCCAGCGTGGACAGGGGTTCGAGCCGCCAGCAGGCTCTTTCATTACGAAGCTACAGCGGGTCAGCGGCTACATGAACCTCGGCACATTTTCCAAAAAGTTCCTCGGCTACTCACTGGATAAAAATGACATCCCCACCTTCCGCTACCAGATCGGCACCACCGACGTAAGCGAACACTACACACCTAGTCCGAAGGGATTCGAGCGCACCATCACCTATACACCAGGCGGTGACGTCCCTTCAGAGCTCACACTCATTCTCGCAGATACGAGAGGCTTCGAAGCGCGCGAAGAGACATCTGTCGCTCACTACTCCGGCCTCTCCATAACAGCACCGTCCGCCCTTACAGTTACCAAGGAAGGAGAAGCAACTCGCGCCACTCTCCCCGTAGCTCTCAACTCTGACGGCAGCCCCACGACCATCACCATCACCTACACGTGGACAAATCTTTAATCTCTTCTCCCCCAAGAACCCCCATGAGAACCATTTCCCCACTCCTCGCTGCAGCAGTCGTCACGTCTACAGCCTATGCGGATCAGTCAGACTACTATAAGATCGAGGAGATCCCCCTCCCGGACGGAGAAGTCGTAGAAGTCGGCTCCATCGCACTCATGCCCGACCAGAAGGTCGCGCTCGCATCCCGCCGCGGAGACGTCTGGATCTGCGAAGGCGCCTACGCGGATGACCTCTCTCAAGTCAAGTGGACCCTCTTCTACCGCGGCCTGCACGAGCCCTTCGGCATGTATTGGAAAGACGGCTCACTCTACGCCACAGACCGCGACATGCTCGCCCGTCTCACAGATACGGATGGCGATGGAAAAGCTGATACGATAGAAAACGTAAATAGTGGCTGGGGTATAAACGGCGACTACCACGAGTATTCCTTCGGCAGCACCCCGGACAAAGACGGCAACACATGGATCGCCCTCTGCCTCACAGGCTCAGCAGGCGCTCAATCTGACTGGCGCGGCTGGGGCATGCGCATCACCCCAGAGGGAGAAATGATCCCTACCGTCTCTGGAATCCGCTCCCCAGGCGGCATAGGGTTTAATGCTCAGGGAGACGCCTTCTACACAGATAACCAAGGACTCTGGAATGGATCATCCTCACTCAAGTGGATGAAGCCAGGCGGGTTCATGGGCAACCCGACAGGAAACAAATATCATAAGCTTGCCGATCTCCCCGCCCCTCCTGAGCCTCTCTCCGAGTCGCGCGTAGAGACCGAGCGCGAGAAGTTCCCAGACACGCTCATCCCGCCTGCAGTCATCCTCCCCCACGCTCG
Source organism: Endocladia muricata (assembly GCA_032356245.1). NCBI lineage: Eukaryota > Rhodophyta > Florideophyceae > Gigartinales > Endocladiaceae > Endocladia > Endocladia muricata. The sequence goes on from JAUKWC010035610.1 coordinate 3,621, forward strand.
CCTCGGCCAGTCTCCCACAGCTGTCATCACAGACCTTACAGAGGGAGCCTTCGGACCATACGCGGATCAGCTCCTCATCGGAGAGCAATCACACTCACAGGTTCAGCGCGTAGACCTCGAGTTCATCAATGGCATCTACCAAGGAGCCGCTTTCCCGTTTCTAAAGGGCTACTCATCAGGCATCGTCCCCATGCGATTGGCGGACGATGGGACGCTCTTCACTGGCGGAACAAACCGTGGCTGGGGTGCACGTGGCGGCAAGCCATTCTGCTTCCAACGCACCCGTTGGACCGGAGTCACACCATTTGAAATTCACAGCATGAAAGTGAAGCCAAACGGATTCCGCCTCACCCTCACAGAAGCCGCAGATCCAGCCTCTGTCACTCCAGAGAGTTTCTCTATGGAAGCCTGGACTTACATCTACCAGAAGAGCTACGGCTCCCCTGAGGTGGACCAAGTGACTCCAAAGATCCTCTCTGCCACCCTAAGCGAGGACGGCCTCACCGTAGACCTCACCGTAGAAGGCTGGGTTAAGGGCCACGTGCACAATCTCAAGTCCACAGGACTCAAGTCAGCCGAAGGTAAGCCCCTCCTCCATGAGGACGCCTACTACACGCTGAACGAGATCCCAGCTGCTACAGAACTTCCTTAGAGTCTCTCGTCAGCTTAAGAAAAAACGGGCACCTCAAGGTGCCCGTTTTTTTATGGACCCACAAGAAGGGCACTACTCGAAATACTAAATACTCAGTGACTCATTCTTGAGTAAGGTCTCGATGCGCTCAGGCACGAAGGACCTTTCCGTCGCCTCGTCCGCAGCCAGTCGCATCTGGAAGGCGAGTATTTCTGGAGACACCGGCGGGAGGTAGTCTGACAAGCAAGCCTTCAGCGCCTCAAGCGGCTTCAGCTCTTGGGTAACTGTAAGCCGGAAGCTCTTTACAGCCACCGCTTCAGCTGAACCGGGAGTGAGAAGGTCAGGAACCAGTTCCTCAAGCTCCGCATAAGCGTCCTTTTCTATCTCCACTCCATGCTTGCGGCAGAGGGCACGGAGGAGGAAAAATCCCTCCTTCGCAGTGGTTGTAGGAAAAAGCGGGATCTTCACATCGATACGGCCTGGCCGCTTCAGATCCACCTCTATCATGTCCGGTCGGCTCGAGGCTAGCACCCACAGAATCTTCCCTCGGTTCCGCGTATCAGACATTTCCTGAGCCATCATGGAGTAAACGCGCGAGGACACTCCAGAGTCTCCGCTTCCCCCCTGGCGGCTTCCCAATGACTGATCCGCCTCATCGACGAAGACGATGCAACGGCCCAGCGCGTGGAGCAGTGCGAAGATGCGCTCAAGATTTGCCTCTGTCGACCCAACCCATCGATCCCGGAAGTTCCTCATGATGACCACTGGGACCCCAGCTTCACCCGCGAGGCACTCTGCGAGATAGGTTTTCCCCGTCCCCACTGGTCCACAGAACAGGTAGCCCATGGGCAGCGCCTTCAGTTCACCCTTCGCCCAGAGGTCCATGTCCTGCCGTAGCCAACTCTTCACTTCATCGAAGCCGAAGACATCATTCAAATCTCGGTCAGGCTCGACGAACTCGATCAGCCCATCACAGTCCTCCTCTACCAAGCGCTTCTTCAGAGCGGATAAGTCCTCTGCAAGAAGTGGCTCTTTCTCATACTCGCGGCGCTTGAGTAGACCTTCCACTGAACTGAGCGAGGCACCTGCCAAGCGTTCCGCAGGCACATCCAAGTCGTTGAGAAACTTCTCTAGCGCAGTCTCGCAGTTCTCGGATAGGACATCCAGCGCCTCTTCCATCTCCACTCTCCCCGGCACCGGAATCTGAACCTTCGCCACGCGTGGGCTCTGGGTAACGAGTGGATGGAGCGCATTAAGCTGACCCGTGACCAGAAATACGGCCTGACCGTAGTCCTGGAGCTGCACATCCACCGCCCAGCTTCTCAGCATAGAAGCGAGAGCATTGAGATCGTAGTTCAGTGCATTCGGAAGCGCGGGGCACACCAAGTCAGCCTGCCGAAAAATCACTGCTACTCGTGGCGGCTTCGCACCTACTGCTTTCAAGTTCCGGCAATAGGTCAGGTAGTGACTAAGCACCCGGACCGCCGACAAGGGCTGCCGCGGAAGAGGTTCACCTATCTTCGAAAGTGATGGCCATTGACCAAAAATATCCCCACCGCGTTCGATTTGTATGCCCTGCCCCACATCATAACTCAGGACTACATCGAACCTCGGTAGCAGTGACTCGACCAGAAAATCATGTAACCGCCCTAACCGAGCTTCCCCTTTCCCAGCAGGAACAAGCATGCGATCCGCCACATTTCCATAGAGAATGAAACAGCCAGTCGCACGGCTTTCATACTGGCTGACTATCTCAGCAGCCCATGAGGGAAAGGTCTTCATGAGCACCAATCTGCAGGGAAACCACCGTGGCGTCCACGGTGATTTCACCTGATGCCAGCCAGTCTATTGAGAAGCTGGAGTTACCTCACCGTAGGCGGGGAGAATCGCGAACAGTTTGGCCACATCTTTGTTCATATCTTTCAATGATCCACCACCTGGGATTTGATTCGCCCAAACCACTTTTTGCGTGCGTGGATCTATGAGAAAGACTCGTAGTAGTTCTACGTCCGGCTCATAAGCCACGGCAGACCCTAACGTCAAAGCTGCAACCAGAACACCCTGACCGATTTGTTTTCCCGTATTCACATTGCGGCTAAAGGCGGAGACAGCGACGAAGTAGCGATCCTTTGGAACTCCGAGAGCGCTCAGCTCCGTGAAGCGCTGATTCTTCAGTTGAGAATCCAAGTGATTTGACGTTTGAAGGCGATCAAACAAGCGCTCAGCGGCATAGCGTTTTGCCGAAGACATTTTCGATCCGCTTTGCGAGAGTGTGTGTGGGCCTGAGAGAAAGGGACCCGTTTTCGCCGCAGGATCATTTGAAACAATGACCTCTACGGAGTTTGGCACGCTCAGCCCAGTCCCCTTGAGACCTTTACTCACACGATATCCCTTTCGCGAAAGCTCAGATCCCACTGCTAAAAACAGCGCCTGCGACCGTTGCTGAGACTTGTCCGCCAGCAATATTTCCATCTTGCCTTTCCCATCCTGAAGAGCTGTCGAATCTGTATTCAGCCCCATTGCGCGGTAGTCCTGCCGTTTATAAAAATCCGCATACGTTTTCTTCACACCCGTGCAGCTCGAACATGTCAGGACACCAGTCACTATCAGCAATATCGCCTTGGTCATAGCGAACCAAAACCAAAGAACGATGCACGCCACAATCTTTTATTCCAAGCTGCGGAAAATAATACTTAACAATCAGTATTTAAGCTGATTACTAAAAGTTCATACACTTCTGCTTCGTGTTGATGATGAATGGATTAGAGTCCCTTCCCGTTCGCATCCTTCACCTAGCCCCTTTTTATCCACAAAACACCCCCACAACAGATTGCACGGCCTATCTACTAGGCAACACGCACACGAGAAATGCAGATTGAACCATCTCGTCCAGACTGCCTGTCCTACCCCTCATTCTTCCTTCTAAACAAAAAAAACCAGCTGCAGAGGCAACTGGTCTTCTATTGGGGTCAGAAAAAATGCGCTCTAGGCACTCTCCTTCGGCCCCATGCTGGACTCAGAAGTCGTCGTCGAGTCGGTCACTGGCCCAGACGTGTTTTCCAGCTGAATCCCTTCGCCCGCTGCAAAATCGGCAAGGGCCATTTCTTCAAGAGCTTCTTGCTCACCAGCAGTTGCATTGATTTCTCCCATATCCAGCGAGTCCTTCGCCACACGCGCACGACCAGCAGCGCGCGTCCGCTCCTCTTCCACGATTCCTTCGAGCCGGTTCAGCGTGTCTCCAGCGCCACCTATCGTGCCCACCATGCCAGAAGCCATTTCATTCAGCTCCGCCATCGTTTTCTGGATCTTCATGTCGTCGATCCCCTTCGAGAGAGAGTCGATCTTCGCCCGCGCATTCTTCACACTTACGTCACGTGCTGTCACGAGTTCCTTATAACGCGCCTCTGCATCTTGCAGCTGCATCGCCATGTCGTCGTGCTGCTGGTCCACTTCCTTAAGCTTTAGAGCATACTCACCCGCCAGTTTGCGGTTGCCCGCTTTCAGATTCGCAGCAGTCTTCGCACGCAGCTCGACTTCCTCTTTCTCGAGCTTCTTTGTCTGGGTGATGAGTCGCTCGACCAGCCCAGCGTGAGTGGCCAGGCCCTTGTTAAACTCTGAGATCTGCTTCCGCAGGTTCTCCTTCTCCACCTCAAGCAGAGCCTCTGGATTTTTTTTCTCCAGACCACCGACGAACATTCCTAAGAATCCTTTTATCAAATTTCCCAAACGTTTTAGCATAGTTTTAGCAGGTTTATCCCTACTTGTGACTTTCATCCTCCAAGCGAGATCACGCAAGTATAAGAACGCCGGACTTTTGGAAACAGCCTAAACCGCCCACGCAAAAAGGAGCCGACGCAATACGTCGGCCCCCTGGAAAAGCTGGTGTCGAGAGATCCGCTGCTTAGAAGTTGTAGTTCAGGTAAAAATTGAACTGACCACCTTGGTCCGCTTCCTCATCTGGAGAGTCGAGCGGGACCGCGTAGTCGAGAGCTAGCGGACCGAATGGCAGGAAGAGACGGAGACCGAGACCGACATCTGAGTGCAGCTCGCTCACAGAGAAATCGAAAGAATCTTTATTTACAAAACCGAGGTCAGTGAAGACCGCTCCGCGCACTCTCTCCACGAGCGGGAAGGTGTATTCAATACTGATGAAGGCAGACGTGTTACCACCCAAAGAATCGTTCGTGCCGCCAGCACCATCGTCACGGGGGCCGATGTCTCTGAACTCAAATCCACGCAGATCGCGAGATCCTCCCAAGAAGTTCCGAGCGAAGATAGGCACATCGCCATCTGTAGAATCGACGGAGTTAAGTTCTCCAGAAACAGTCAGGATAGTGTCCCAACGTAGGTTCCAGTTGTAGCTACCACCTATGCCTAGGCTGTAGGTATCTACGTCTCCTCCAAGAGGTCCACCGGACCATGAGAGGGTCGTCTCGAACTTACCACCAGTCCGCGGAAGAAGAATGCTGTCGCGAGTCTCGACGACGTAAGACGCTGTGACCTTACTACTGAGGAAGTCACCATTCTCTTGCTGGAACTGTGAGTTAGGGCCGACGTCGCTATCCACATCAATCTCGATGTTCTCGAGGCGATACTCAAGATCAATGTAAGCGCGGTCGCTCACCGGCTTTCGCAGGGACACTGCAGCACCGAGGCTCGCCTGCTCGTAAGAATCGCTGAAGAACTGTGAGGACTGGTAGAACAGCTCGCCACCCAGTGAGAGGCGCTGACCTAAGAACCATGGCTCTACCAACTTGAGACGCGCTTCCTGACGCTCACCACCCGCACGGATGTTCGCTGTGAAGCGCTGTCCACCGCCTGTAAAGGTAGGCGCATTAAAAAGGTCAAAGTTCGTCTGCTCAAGAGTGATAAAACCAACGATCGAGTCTATAGAGCTGAAACCAACACCGAAGGAGATCGTTCCAGTCTTCTTCTCGTCCACTGTGATATCGACGTCGCGGTAACCTGATTGAGCACTTTCATTGCCACGAGCAATCGCAGTGTTAAAGTAGTTCATGTTATCCAAACGTGACTTAGTCGTGTCGAGATCGACTGAATTGAAGTTGTCACCCGGGATGAGAGGCACCTCACGGCGGATCACACGGTCTTGCGTCTTCGTATTTCCAGAAATGTTCACCCGACCAACTTTGTATTGGCGGCCTTCTGTGATGTTGTAGCGAATGCTGACCTGATTCGGTCCGGCATTGCGAATGTCTGGGATCGGCTGTGCATCAGCGTAGCCCTTGGATCCATAGTAGCGGCGGATCAGCTTAATGTCTTCGCGCATTTTCTTACCCGAATAGGCATCACCACCATTCAGCGTAAGTGCTGGGCGGAGTTCCTCTTCAGTGAAGACACTCATCTTGCCGAAGCCGACTGCACTGACTGTGTATTTTGCTCCCTCATTGATGCCGATCACGAGATCCACCTTGTCTCCTGGTGCATTCTCACGGCGGACACCAGTCGACTCAGCCCGAACATAACCCCGGTCTCTGTAGTAGTTGAGAACCTTTTCCACATCCTGGCTCAGGACTGCGGCATCGATCTGCCCAGACTTAGTGAGGAAGGAGAAGATGCCCTTCTCCTTCGTCTGCATCTCTTTCCTCAGGTCCACATCCGTGAAGGTGTCGTTCCCCTCAAAGCGAATCTTGCGGACGATGTTCTTCCCGCCCTCGTCGATCACGAAAATGAGATCAGAAACGCCCGGGCGGTCTGTCTCCTGAAAGCGGTAATCGACCGTGGCGTCGGGGAATCCATTACCGAGATAGAATTCTTCGATATTCTGGCGAGCCTCAAAAATCGTCGAGTCACTCAGGGCACCGCCGGCAGCCATCTTTGATACGGAGGCCAGCTTATTATCATTGAAACTTTGGTTGCCGAGGAAACCCAGTCCGCCACCTTGATCACGAGTGTCGATTTCTGCGATGACCTTAACCCCTGCGCCGTCAAGTTCAGCGAGGAAGCTTACATCATCCACTAAACCACTGGCGTAGAGGGACTTCACATCGTCATCCAATCGCTCAGCATTGTATTTCTGACCGGCAGAAACACTCATGTTGTTGCGCAGGCGGGCTTCGTCGACCGTCTGCGCTCCATCATAACGAATGTCGACAGAAGTGATCGTCTTGTCGTTAAAGTCCTGGCCTGTTGCCAGTGTGATGGACGCGAAGAATGAGAGCGCGGCGACGAGCACCGGCAGGCCCTTTGCGATTGAGGGAAAAGATTTGGGAAACATCGGGATTGTCAGAATCAGGTAATGAAGCTCTGCGACTTCCTAAAAGCCTTGAACATCCTCATGAGTCAAGGCGAATGACCCTCCTCCTCTCACGTCCCGGGTCATGAGCTGTCTCCCCGCTTGCCAAACGCGAATGCACTCTCTAGCGTCCCGCCCCCTGTCATCTGACAAGTCGGGAACACACACCGTTTCCCCACAGAAAACCTTTCTCCTATATATAGTTCATGAACATTACCGTTGAAAAGCAGCCTGACTGCCTGGCCACCCTCACTGCCGAAATCCCTGCTGAGACCGTTGAAAAAAACCGCTCAGAGATTATGACGGCATACGCCAAAGAGGCAAAGATCCCCGGATTCCGCCCAGGTAAGGCTCCAGCTAAAGTCATCGCTAAGCGCTACCAGAAAGAAATTTCTGAAGAACTCGAGATGCGCCTCGTCCGCTCTGCAACCGAAGGCGGCATCCAGCAGGAAGAGCTCCGCGCTATCGAAGTGAAGCGCCCTGAGGTTCTCACTTTCAACGACGACGGCTCTCTCTCCCTCAAAACTGACATCATCCTCGCACCAGAAATCACTCTCCCTGAATATAAGGGCGTCGAAGTGAAGGTCGAGTCTGACGAGATCACCGACGAGGACATGGAAAACGCACTCACTCAGCTGCGTGAGCGTCACGCCGAGTATGCTGACGTCGAGGACCGCGCTGCACAGGCAGATGACATCGCCGTCATCACCTATTCCGCTACTCACGACGGCAAGACTCTCGACGAAGTCGCTGGAAAGCCGGTCGGCTTCATCGGCGGCCGCGAGGGATTCTGGGTGAAAATCCAAGAAGACGCATTTCTCCCTGGCTTTACTGAAGAAGTCATCGGCATGAAAACTGGCGACACGAAGGAAATCACCATCAACCTTTCTGACGACTTCCCAGTCGAGGAACTCCGCCAAAAAGACGTCGTCTTTGCGACTAGCCTAGACATCATCAAGGAACAGACCCTTCCCGAACTAAACGACGAGTTCGCAACGAAGATCGCCGAAGGGAAGACCATGGACGAGGTCCGTGAGCTTCTGAAGGAGAACGTTTCTCAGCAGAAGACTCGTCACATCGGCGAGCAAAAAGTTCAGCAGATCCTCGAGGCCGTCGTCGGCTCCGTCGAGTGCGACCTTCCACAGGCTCTCGTCGACCGCGAAGCTCAGGGCGCCGCGAATCAAATGGTTCAGCGCGCACAACAGCAAGGTGTCTCCAACGATGACATCAAGGGCCGTGAAGATGAGATCCTCACATCCTCCCGCGAGCAGGCTCGTCAGAACCTGAAGACCAACTTCGTCCTCCAAGAGATCGCTCAAAAAGAGAACATCCAGCTCGAGCAGCAGGACGTGATCAACCGCATCGTCCAGATGGCTCAGCAGCAGGGCAAGAAGCCAGACGCTTACATCAAGGAACTGCAAAAAGAGAACCAGATTCCAGCTATCCAGAATCAGGTGCTGATCGGCAAGACCATTGACTTCCTCATCAGCGAGGCAAAGGTCGAGATCGTAGCCGCAGACGAGCTACCTTCCGAATAATGAACTTCCAGGCATCCCAAGCGCCCGAGGGCCCGCAGAATAATTACTACATTCCGACAGTCATCGAGTCTGATGGCCGCTCGGAGCGTGCATTCGACATCTACAGTCGTCTGCTAAAGGACCGCATCATCTTCATCGGCACAGGCATCGATGACGGAGTCGCAAACTCCGTCATCGCTCAGATGCTTTTCCTGCAGATGCAGGACCCGAAGAAGGACATCCATATCTATATTAACAGCCCCGGTGGCTCCGTAACTGCAGGCTTGGCGATGTATGATACCATGCAATTCCTCACCTGTGATGTGAACACCTACTGCATAGGCATCTGCGCCTCTATGGGAGCAGTGCTTCTGACCGCAGGAACGAAAGGTAAGCGCTTCTGTCTTCCAAACAGCCACGTGATGATTCACCAGGTTTCTGGTGGAGCCCAGGGAACTGCTGCAGACGTAGAGCGGACCATAGGGTTCATGTTTAAGCTGAAGCAAAAGCTCAACCACATCCTCTCACACCACACCGGCAAATCTGTCGATCAGGTCGAGAAAGATGCGGATCGTGACAACTACATGTCCGCAGAGGAATCCGTCACTTACGGACTCGTGGACAAGGTTCTGGAAAATCGAAAGGAACTTCCTGACGCCGCTCGTCCAGAGAGCGATTCTGAGTAATTCAGATCTACCTCGAAAAACACATTCATCCTCCAAAGCCCGGCCTCACAGCCGGGCTTTTTTCTGGTAAAAGATCCCACCGTGAACCGCCTACACTCTCCATCACAGCATCCTGTCCATATCGTCTGCGGACCGCCGGCCAGTGGGAAGACGACCCTCGGTCGGAAGCTCGCTGAAGAATTAAATGCTGTATTCCTCGATAGCGACGACGTCTGCGACCGCTTAGTCAGCGCTGGTATGCAGCTAGCAGGCCTCCCTGCAGATGACCGCGACTCAGCAGCCTACAAACAGGCTTACCGTGAGCCTGTCTACGAGACCCTATTTGATCTAGCCATACAAATTCAAACAACGGCCCCGGTTGTCGTCGCCGGGCCATTCACTTCAGAGTCTCAATCTAGCTCCTGGCCAAGTCAGCTGAAAACGAGATTCGGCGTAGCGCCGGTCATCCACTTCGTCCTGTGTGACCCTGCACAGAGAAAGAAAAACATGCGCTCACGCGCTGCTGCACGGGATAATGAGAAACTCTCAGACTGGCAGATGCACGAGGGCACCAGTTTCACTGGTCCCCCGCCCTTCCCCTGCGAACTGATCTATAGTCCGGATTACTGAAGTCGGCTCGCAGCGCGGCGCTCCCTCGCATCTCTCTCTTGTTCCCGGTCACGAGCGATTGCTGATGAGGCGTTCTTGTCACCAGATAGCTGCGCTTCCAGAGCGCTTAGCGCTGAGCGCATCCTTCCCAGTTTCCCGCTCAATGCTTCAGCCCGTTGTCCCCAGTTCTCGAAGGAAAACTGACTCGCAGAGCCGCTTGGATTCACAGTAGCTCTGTGGACCGCAATCTCCCACTCGATCTCCGTTTTTATCAATATCTCGCGCTTCTTTTTGTAGTCATGCCAGAGGGGCGTATTGATCAGTGATCCCCCCTCCGTAGGAACTGCCACAGGAGAAGTAGATGCAAAAATCTCTGGGACTTGAGCCACCTCAGATGCACGCCTTGCCTCAGCCACAGCCTCAGCATGTTCAGCAGCAAGGGCATTTTCACGCTCCCTCAGTTTTTTAGCCAAATCTGGATCGTAGGCGAACTCTTCACGCATATCGACGGGAAGCTGAGTGAAAGGAACCCGCGCGATGCCACCGCTGTGCATCACCTCGATGCCGATGGCAGACACTTTTCGCACTTTTACACCTGTATAAGTTTTACCCGTCGTCATCGTAAGCTTCTCTATTTTCTTACCGATGACCTGCTTCCGTTTCAGTGTCCGGTAGCGGTTCATGTGATCGTCGATCGCTTCGGCTGTCGCTAGATTCTGAGCTTTCCCATCACTGAGAAGTTCTGAGGTCTTTACCAACTCACCACGCAGCGTCTCCACTTTAGCCTCTTCTGAGGCAGCAGTATCAGACATCTCACGATTTGCTTTTACGGCCAGACGGTCTTCCTGAAGGGACTCGATCTTCGAGGTCAGATTTGAAATCTGCCGGCGAGAGGTCGCCACTTCTTTCTCCAGAGGAGACGCCTCATCGCTGTGCTGAACGGTCGACGCTAGGAAAACAGCTATACCAACAAGGGAAAAAATCCCTAATCCAGTAAGCAGAATCCCGCTGTTATCGCCCTCAGATGAAAATGCATCAAACATCGTAGACTGTGCTTAGAGTTGATCCCTCAGCTGACGAATTCTCGCATCAGCTTTACTCACCGCTGCTTCGAGCGCTTCTATCTTCTTTAACAAGGCCCTTTCCACTCTCGGAAAATCCGTTCCACCACGGCCTGCGGCAATCCGCGCTTCATGCTCTTTCTTCTTTGCCTGAATTTGATCGTAGAGACTAGTGATCTTACGGAGAGCAACCTTGCGGCCTTCCGAGAGTTTATCGACTTCGATGCGAGCAGGATTGCTATCCGCACGCCCGGAACTCTTCCCAGCTCCCCGAGCGTCTTCTCGCTCAGCGGCAGCTGTCAGGAACTTTTGGCGGCGCTCTGATTCTTCTGCGATGAGCTTTGCGGACTCATCTTCTCCAAACTGAAATTCTTCCTGCAACTCATGAGGAAGTAGTTCGTGGGCGATGCGCTTACGGCCAGCAGGGTAGGAAATACTCATTCCCGCCGCATCGACTGCCTTAACGACAGCGCTTTTATAGGTCTTCCCGTCCAGGGTCTCAAGTAGATCGAACTGGCGCCCCACTGCGGCAGCGCGGACCGTCTGCCTGTAGGTCTCTTTGTAGGATAGGTAGTCTTCGGTCAGCAGCTCATAGCTAACACCTTCCGCCTCGATGGTTGCCTGACCTTCAGCGAGTTTCTGGTCTGACCCGTCGAGCTCTGCATGGATGCTGGCAAGCTCTTCCGCGACCATTCTATTGGCCTTGGCCTTTTCGATACCTTTGTCGGCGCTAATCAGTCGCTTCTTATATTTATCGATCTCATCGGCACCTTTCTCGGCTTCCATCTCAAGCTGAGCATTCGCGTCGCCGTTGACGCGCGGATCAAATACGAGAAAGCCGAGAGCTCCGAAGCCGATTAAGACGACGAGAGCAATACCGAAACCGAAGGCAGCTGGGGAACGGGCGTCAGACATAGAGAAATCAGGTTTTCGTGAAAAAGCAGTTGCCGCTTACTGGCCGGGAACCGGGTAGCGCTGTTTGTAGGTGGCGAACTCTCCTTCAAGTTTTTCCCGCTCTCTAACCAAGGTATCGATCTCTGCATTAACCTCAGCGATCTCTGCTCTGACTTCCACGACTTGTTTTTGTGCTCTATCGAGTCTCCTGCTCTGATTGCCTGGATCATCTTTTGCTTCTGCCTTGAGGGCCTCGTAAGCAGACTTCAGCTCAGCGAGTTCAATTTGCTGCTCGGCAGCTTTAGCTTTCAGTTCTTCGTCTTCACATGAAGAGAGTGAGAGAAAACCTAGACTAATGGAGACAACCGTAAGGCTCCGGCGGATATTCATAATGGGATTCATAGGGGCGCAGTAGCAAACTACGGAACATCTAAGCCTAGGGGTGATAATTAGACCATCTAATAATCACCCTGCTTCAGACTCTCCGTAATACATCAGACGTTGCGCGTAGAGTGCCAAATCTTCTGTGAAGATGCGATGGTCGCCCTGTGAATTTTTGCCGTGTATTCGACTTGGCGATTATACCCCCCTCCGTAAAGAATCGTAATTGGGATACGGTTTCTCATAAATGCATTGAGAATCACCTCATCCCTCCTCACTAGGTCCGAGAGAGATAGTAGCATCTGACCGAAGCGATCATTCCTGTGGCTATCTGCACCGGTGATCCAGATGACGAGATCAGGGGAAAACTGGTCAAGCGCTGAGGCGAGAGTAGTAAAGAGCTGCTGCAGATACATCGGCCCCTCCACATAGCGAACGGTCTCCACATCCATCGTGCCGGGAATCTTCGCCGTAGGGTAGTTCCGGCCCACATGGATGGAGTAGCAGAACACCTGCGGATCACCCGCAAGCAGAGCGTGAGTGCCATTGCCCTGGTGCGCATCCGTATCGACGACCATCACCTTAATACCAGGTCTCTCAACCTGAAGGTCTTTGATAGCAATCGCTACGTCGTTAAACACGCAGTAGCCCTCACCATGATCGTGAAAGGCGTGATGGGTGCCACCGGCCAAGACTGCTGCCGCACCCTCTATCAGGGCGGCGCGGCAGGCCTGGCGAGTTGCTTCCACCTCTGTGGCACTGCGCCTGTAGAGCTGGGGACTCGCCGGTAGGCCGAGTCGTAGGAGCTCCTTTCTATCTAGAGCTCCCGTCACAATTTTTTCTAAATAACGGGAATCATGCACCCGCTTCAGCACGTGTTCTGGAGCTTCCCTAACCCCGACGATATCTTCCGGACGTATCACCCCTCCCTCCAGCAGCATGTCTTTCGACACACTGAACTTGTTCATGGGAAAAGGGTGTCCGTCTGGCAGCGGAAGATAGAACTCGTCAGAGTAGAAGCACCGCACGGCTAGTTGACTCTTAGATGGATACTCACACGTCGCTTGCCGCCAACCTCACTGGTCTTGAATTGCAATGAGTCTAGAGTCTGGAACAGCTTCGCTCCCATCTCGTATCCCTCGAGAGCACCCTCCACATTCTTCCGAGTCATCTCGTCAGTCGCGATCTCATCCATATTATTTTCCACCAGCATCACCCAGCCTTCCAGATACTTCACAAGTGGAGTAAACTCGACGCGAATAACGAGGTCGTTCGCATCACTTAAGTTCGGCTCTGCGAGAACGGAATTGAGGTGCTCAGAGAATTTCTTGGAGGTCGATAGGTAGAACCTCTCATCCATCACCGAAGAGGACGGCGTAAAATCGTCAGTCAGGAATGGCAATGCGTAGAAGTAGCTTTTCAGCTCGTCTTTCTCACTGCTTAGAGGCTTAAGCATATTCACCTTCGTTTTTGAGGTCTCATTGTAAATGTCTAGCATGCCGGCGACAGACGTCTCCATAGCTGTCCAAGACTTCGCAAGTAGCTCTCTGTTCTCTACTTCCGTGATAAACGCGACCCGAGGGAGGCGCCCTTCTTCGATAATAACCTTAGGAACATCAGGGATCGTCGGCATGCCTCCGTTAGTGTCTACCAGCACAGCAACCTCGGACCCGAGCGATTCAAAAAAGTCGCCACGAAGAGCCTCCCAAAGATTAAGCGCGAATGGCTTCATCTCCAACAACTGCTCTTTAGTCAGCTTCTCAACTGACTCCTGCATTCCTTCTAACTCCTCGACGAGAAGCGGGTCAGATTCTTCGATCTCTACCTCATCTTCTACATCAAGTTGCTCCAAGACAACGTTCTCCTCGATCGCATCCTCTTTCTCTGATTCTAGGACCAGTCCAAGTTCATAAGCAGTCTCGGCGAACAGGCTGCTGTAGTTTAACACTTTAGAGATCAGTGCTTTGTCGATCTTTCCATTAGCAAAAAGTATGAGGTCCTTCGTAGCCTCTAGATGACGGAACTTAAGCGGACCTGGTGCAGCCCCACCTGACAGCTCATAGCCGCCGTAGCTCTCTATTCTCACTCCGCTGTCAACGAATCCTACAGACCCTAAACGGTTAACTCGTGACCCGCTCAGAAAATCTTTTTCAGCCTTAGGAATCTCCTCAAGCATAGCCACCAGTCCTGACGTGTCAGTCTCGAGATTTGCTTCGCGAATCGCCTTACTAGCCCCTGTGGCCATGTCGCTGAAAAGAACCTTTTCTTGGTTTGCAGATGTGATCAAGGACTCCGCTGCATATGAGAGGCCAAAAATCTTTTTGTCTAGCCACTCATCTACAAATGTAAGGTCAGACTTAGCGGCTAACGACTCAGCCGGATTCTCTGCCAGTATAAAGTTTTCTTCCGCTTGGCCCAGATAGAAGACTATGCAGTCGTCTACCTCACCAAACATGAGCGTAAGGCTGTTCTTGCTGATATTCTTGACGAGTGCCTCTGCGATGTCTGCACCTAGCTCTTCCGTTACCTTCGCTAGGAGAAGAGGACCGTAGAACTCCATAGCTACAGCTCCTGAAAGGCTCACTCCATGAAATGGCTTCCCCAGCTTCTCTGTCGAAATAATGGTGGCTATCTCCGCCTCTGCATTTATCATTTGAGCGCCAATCATGAGGCCTCCTAAATCTTGCAGATACTGAGCGCGCGCTTCTTCGTCAGAAATCCGGGCTCCTACTATAAGAGGCGGCATAGAGAGCGTTTCAAGCGCGCCTGCGATTCTCCCAGCGTGGTCCGGAGTGAGTCTCTCGAGTGGATTTGCCACAGCCCAGTTACCGAATAGAGAGCCGATAATCATTCCTCCCTGGAGCTCATTCCAGATCCTACTCAACTCATTTACACTAGGAATCTGCTCTGCTGTCCCTTCTCCTAGAGAGATAAAAACCTCTTCACCAAGAAAGTCCATCGCTTGAAGGGCCTCAGCCGGCAGCATGGTGAGAGGGTCAGTCCCTGCAGGCATGCCGGTATTCAGCAGCGCCTCCTGCACAGGGGCGAACTGTATCAGGTCTTGGAGCATCTGCTCCACGCTGAAGATCGACAACAGCGCTTCAGTATTCTTCGGCAGAAACTTCACTGCCCCCAGAACCCCAGCTCTCTCTTCAGCTGTTCTCGTAGCGATGACTGGTGACTCCACTTCAGGAGCCTCCGTAACGGGCGTGACAGCGCTTGTGGATTCTGTCTCCGGGACCGCTGGTGTCTCTTCAGACTTTTTGCAAGCGCTCAACCCGAACAACAGGGAAGAACTGGTCGCGAGTGCGACGATAGAAGTGGCTTTCATAGTGATTTAATCCCTACTACTTCTCGTCGTAGTCGCCAAGCTCCCGCACCCAAATGTTGCGAAATTCTATCGGATCACCGTGAAACTGAAGACCTATCGAGTCCTTAGCCGGGTGATTTGCCGGATACTCGGCGAGTTTCTTGTGACGGGTCGGGCCCTGATAGGCCTTCGCCGCATGGACGATCACTCCGTTGTGCATCACCGTTATTGTTGCAGGACTGACAAACGTCCCCTCTTTATACACCGGAGCCTTAAAGACCACATCGTAGCTTTGCCACTCACCCTGAGGAGAAGTCGCATTCACCAGCGGCGGATACTGTCCATAGATCGCAGTCGCCTGACCGTCGGGATAGGTCTCGTTCTCATGACTCTGGAGAATCTGCAGTTCATAGCGGCCCATAAAGAAAATCCCACTATTTCCACCTTTCTGTCCCTTGACCTCCACATCTTCAGGCAGCCTCCACTCCAAGTGGAGCTGAATATCGCCGAAGCGCTGCTTCGTTTTCACCGCAGCACCAGCAGCCACCATCAGCCCTTCGTCCATCACAAATGCTGGCTCACTCCCGTCGCCAGACAGCCACGCATCCAGGCTCGTCCCGTCAAATAAGACGACAGCATCACCCGGTGCAGGAATAGCAACACACGCCGTCTCCTCGACAATTCGCGGCTGCGGTCGGGTTTCATCATGAACTACGTATGGAGAATCAGGGAGCTGAGGAGTCAGCGGCTTCTCGCCGACTTCTACAGCGAGAGCCGGAAGCGTCAAAGCTCCAAGGACAGAAAGAAAAGTATAGGTCGTCTTCATATATTGCAAAAAGATGTTAAGCCGCTAGATCGTGGCGTCTCACATCCTCTATACGGCATCTTCAACGGATCTCCTGCAATCGAAATCCATTATCTTATTTTCAGGAATAAGTGAAAATAAAGTTGCGTTCGCGGCGTCTCGGTCTACTAAAGAGCAACGCCAAGCGATTCCGCCGATTCTACCTAACGACTCAGGAGGCATCACAGAAACGATTGAATATCAGAGACAGCTGTGGAACGGTCCGCCGTCCTCAGCGCCACCAGCCAGAGATGATGAAGAATATCCTCACCAAGAAACGCAAAACTCCCTTCCCTCGCACCCTCATTGCCAACCCGCTTAAGCAGGTTGAGTCTGAGATTTCCGAGCAGGTAGCGGCGTTCGATCCCGCAGTGGCACCCTACATGGACCATATCTGCAATACGGCTGGGAAACGGATCCGTCCGACCTTGGCCATTTTAACAGGCTCAGCATTCGGCGGAGAAACGAAGGACTCGATCAAGATCGGCGTCATCCTTGAACTCATTCACATGGCCACCCTAGTCCATGACGACATCATCGATAAAGCGCCGACCCGGCGCGGAGCAGCCACTCCGAACGCTAAGTGGGGAAATGGAATGGCTGTCCTCCTCGGAGATGCCCTCTTTTCTCACGCCCTCACTCTCGCCACAGACTTCGACAGCATAGATATCTGTCGAAAGGTCGGAAATGCCTCGAAGGAGGTCTGTCAGGGAGAAATCATCCAAACTCAGAGACGTTTCGATCTTACCCTGACGAAAAAGGACTATTTCCGTATCATTGAAATGAAAACAGGCGCTCTCTTTGCAGCAGCCACCGGACTCAGCGCCCAGCTCGCAGGAGCTGAGAAAGCGACTCAAGAGGCACTCTGGGACTACGGGCTCCAGCTCGGCGTCGCCTACCAGATCTATGACGATTGTCTTGATCTCGTCGGAAGCGACGAAGCTGTAGGAAAAACTCTCCGCACAGACCTTGAGAGCGGGAAACTGACGCTTCCGATCTTAAATCTCCTCGAATCCGCGAGCCATGCGCAGAGACAGCTCCTCAATACCCGCATCATTAATCAGCAGCCACTCGACTTGGACATACTCGCCGGCATCGCTGAATATGAAGGCGCGATCGAGACAGCCCTAGACACTGGATCGCAGGTTCTAGAAGATGCCAGGCAGAACCTAGTCAGCGTTCCTGACAACAAGTTCAAAGACGCTCTCATCGAGATCACAGCCTACCTAGACGGCCTGCTCGACGAGTGCCGCCGATAGGTGCTTTTCCCCTCTCCGCAGAGAATCCAGAAATCTCTCAGCGAGACAAAAAGCGACCTTAGCGACGACGGCGCGCCATCAGGCCAAAGAGACCGAGACCTACAAGCACCGCACCACTTGGTTCAGGAATGGCAACAGGGGTAAATCCCGCGTCGAAGGTTACTCGGAATTGTGAGCCGGGTTCAAAGAATCCACCATCATCCGGAGTGATATTGAGGGTTAATCCACTGTGAGTTACCTCGTCCGAACCTCCCACCAAGGTGTGCACTGCAGCGAAGCGAAGGAACTGATTCCCAGGAATATCCTCTGGATCGAGAGTGAAGTTCGCCCCACCATTGTAGCCTGAACTCGTCTGAGAATTTTCGAACGTAGTGAGTGGGTTCTCGATGTTCCGCGACAAGCCGAGAAAGTTCAGATCACCGATGATGTCTTCACCACCCAGCTGCCGGAGAAAAATGAGAGCCTGTCGTTGAGCTCCGGCACCATTGACGCCATCTGGATTCAGGGGAAAGGCAAGCTGATCGAAGTTAACAACAAAGTCCACTGAACTCACCTGCGTGCTACCCAGCGGAATAGTAATGGTGAAGCGAGCCTCAGTCCCACCAGCTCCGATCTCTAAGTTCACAGGGTCACCCACAGTAGTAATGCTGAGATCGAACCCATCCCCGACAGCCGGTCCACTTGTCTCAGTTACATCGAGATCAAAAGATGAGATATTATCAAATTGGCTCCCGGTTATATTATCGTCAGCTGCATTCCACATGGACGCCGCACCAACAGGGAGAGACGCTAGAACCAGTGAAATGAGGGAAAAATTAAGTGCTCTCATAAGTAAACTACCCGCAGTATAATGGCGTATGGCGAGTAGTCAATACATTTACGAATTAACATGCGACGATAATCTTATAGCGAACACACCTAACATAACACAAACTATTTCTCAATAGATGGGAACCACCTAAAAGACTGATAATTAAAGTCATCTGTGCATTAACGATCTGGCACCCCCTAGAGCAGCATAACTCATCTCACTCAATCTAGACCTCACACTACCTAGCTCTACTCGATGACACCCCTGTGCCGTTGACGCACTCACACACCCCCAGTAAGAATGGAGCTGAAATTATGGCATACCTTACATTTTGCGGCGCAGCAGGCACAGTCACGGGATCATGTTCCCTCGTCGAATCCACTCACGCCGACTTCCTCGTCGATTGCGGTTTGTTCCAAGGCAATAAAACGACCCAGGAACTCAACTATGAGCCCTTTCCCTTTAACCCGGCAGAGGTTGACTTTCTCATTCTCACCCACGCCCACATCGACCACTCCGGCCTCCTGCCAAAATTGGTAGCAAACGGCTTTTCAGGGCCCATTTACGCTACTGAAGCCACCGTTGACCTTCTCGAGTTTATGCTACGTGACGGCGCATCAATACAGGAGTCGAATGCAGCTCGCAAAAACAAGAAAAATGCCCGCCGCGGCCTGCCATCTATCAAGCCCATTTACACCATGCCGGATGCGGAAGCCACACTGAAGCTGCTCCGTCCAGTCGAGTTCGAGACCCTCTTCTCTCCAGTCGACGGTATTGAGTTCCGCTTCTGGAACGCTGGACACATTCTCGGCTCAGCCTCAGCAGAAGTCGTCCTCGCTCCAGAGACCGGCACAGAGAACACACTGCGCATTCTCTTCTCTGGCGACATTGGCCCAGACGAGAAAGTCTTTCACCTCCACCCGGACGCTCCAGATGGGTTCGACTACATCATTTCTGAGAGCACCTACGGAAATAGAAACCGGGATGAATATACCCTAGAAGCGCGCCGCAGCGCCCTGCAGAAGGAGCTGAAAGAAGGACTCGATCGCGGAGGAAATGTCGTGATTCCTTCCTTTGCAGTCGAGCGCTCACAGGAGCTGCTCCATGACATCGGCGTGCTTCTCTCCACCGGTCAGATTCCTAAATGCGACGTCTACCTAGACTCCCCACTCGCGACAAAGGTTACGCGCATCTTCATCAAACACGCATCCGAGCTAGATGATGTGGAAATGGACACTGGCGAGCTATTCAGAAATGAGAACTTCCGCCTCGTCGAGGGAGTGGAGGAATCCAAGGCCGTCAGCGCTCTCGAAGGGGGCGCAATTATCATCTCCGCTAGCGGAATGTGTGATGCCGGCCGCATCCAGCATCACCTCAAGGCGAACATCTGGCGACGCGAGTCCACAGTTCTCTTCGTCGGATACCAGAGCCCAGGCACTCTGGGCCACATCATCACAAGTGGAGTGGAGGACGTCCGCATTCATGGAAAAGAATTTAAGGTGAGAGCGAACATCCGCCGCCTAGGCAACTATTCCGCCCACGCAGACCAGAGCGAACTCGTAGACTGGATCGTCGAGCGCGCTCCCATCGCAGGCGGCCTCTTCCTCAACCACGGAGAAGACGACTCACGCAATGCTCTGCGCGATCTCCTAGATAAAAAGGGTATCAGCAAAGACATCATCTTCCTTCCTCACTTCGACGAAAAATTCGAACTGAAAGCAGACACGCCCGAGTCCAAGGGCCGCAGCACGACAAAAGGCCGGGAAGACGCCGTGCCCCCATCAGTCGATTGGCACAACTCTTACGCAAAGTTCACTCTTGAACTGACCAATCAACTCGAGTCGGCAAACACCGACGCCGAGCGCCAAGACATCCTTAACTCTCTAGCACAGTCACTCGGGAAATAGACCAGAAAACTCATCTCCCATCTGCGCAAAACAGAGTCTCTCCAAGGGGCTCTGTTTTTGTCGTCACTTGTAAGAACGGCATGAACCAAACCGCTCCCATCACTCATAACCCGCTAACAGGCATCAGTTAGGGATGAATGTTTTATCATGCTATAGAATTACTTGCTTTCAAAAAAAAGTAGCCAATTAAGCCACAAAGAGCTCATTTCCAGCAAGTTAAGAGCCTCCCATTCATAAGTCACTGTGTGCACATCACCTACATTTTACAAAAGTCTTGCGCATCTGCCGGGTGATTATAAAGGAAGAGACGCTAAGACCCATCTTAGCGCCAAAAAAAACCGCAATGAAGCTTCATTTACTCACTCTTTTGTTCTCCGCAGTCGCAGCTAACGGAGCAGTCACAGCCAGCTCCACAGTCACTCCGTTCACGGCTCTTGGAACCCAGACAGACTCCCTAGAGACTAATGCTGACGGCTCAGCTACTTTCCTCGGCACCTCGAATAATGGCTCCGGGATCGTCCTCTCACCAGGCACCGGTGCGGACAATCCGTTCACCACAACTGCACCAACTTATTTCAACTTCAGCGCTGCAGTGAATAACACTCCCATCGAGATCTTCTTTGGTGAAATTGGCCCGACCCCGACGAGTTCAGCTCCCAGGAATTCGGACACTACAGCATTCTCTCTAGGCCTTGACGAAGACGGCGTTACCACCCGCAGCCTCGGCACTGCTTCCCTACTAAGTGGACTACCTGGCGCCCCGTTTGCCGTAGGCACTCTCTTTAACTTCGAAGTGGTGGTGACTCCCACCGAATCAGTTACCCCAGGAAGCTTCTTCTTCGACTACGACGTCCTAGTCACAGTGGACGGAACATCAAGCCAAGCCATTGCCACAGGAATACGGGCGAATCAAAACGCCCAGCCTGCCGCAGCAGTTGCAGACTACGTGTTTGCTGCCATCGGCACGCGTAATCCTACTACAAGCAATCCTAGCGAGCTCTCACCTAATCTCGTCGGCCCTCTCACCATATCAAACGAGCCCATCACCGTTCCTGAGCCTAGCATGGGCATCCTCTTGATGCTCGGCTGTGCTGCCACTGGACTCAGGCGCAGACGCTAGACACCCTTCATGAGGGAAACGCGCACACCTTGGCCCCAGAGAGTAGGGCTCATCTTGTTCGCCGTCGCTACAGTCGCCATCTTCTTTCCGAGCCTGCTCCACAGCTGGTTGGAAATCGAGGATGGCGACTATTTTTTGCACAATCCGCTGCTACAGGACGGGCCACTCCTCCCTCGCCTCGCAGCAGCCTGGAGCACATCTCCCGCAGATAACTGGATTCCGGGCACGTGGACATTGGTCATCGTTTTACACGAGTTCTTCGGCTTCAAAGCCGGACTCTTCCACGGACTCTCACTCGCAATCCACTTGGCAAATGCCTACCTCATCCTGCGGCTGGCACGGACTCTCTCGGGACACGCTCTGACGGCTTGGTTCGCCTGTGCCCTCTTCACCTTTCACCCGACCCAGGTCGAGTCAGTGGTCTGGGCGTCCTCCCTCAAGGGCCTCTTGAGCACATGCTTCGTTCTTCTAAACCTCACAGTCCTAAGCAAACCAGGCCGCATCGCCTACTTGGCCGCCGTAGCTCTGTTTACAGTCGCTGTCCTCTGTAAACAAGACGTCGTCGCCTATCCTCTCATCCTCCTCGTTCTCCGCCCAGTTCTCTTTCCTGAGCTCCGCCTTAAATCACTGGTTCCCTTTTTCCTCTGTGCGGTCGCCGCATCCATCGCAGCTCTTCTCGTGAACCAGGCCAGTGTGAACCCCGCCACTCCCACAGCCCTTCTCGATCTTCTAGGCCGGCCCGTCGCAGCACTCGGCCACTACATGACCCACTGGCTTGCTCCTCACCATCTGCATCCCGACTACAGGTTTGATCTTCACTTCACCGCGTGGAGCGTCACCTTTGGCAGCCTAACCCTCATCTTCGCCGCACTTTGTGTGAAATGGTTTACCCCACAGAACCCTGCTCCAGCACTCTTCATCTCCGGCCTACTCGCCCTCTCCCCCGTGCTTGGCTGGTTCGCAAATCCACTGGAATTCGCCAGTGATAGACTCGGCTACTTCCCCTGGGCTTTCCTTTCAATAAGCGTAGCACTCGGGCTCAGCGCACTCCTCAAAAAACCCGGGCACATAGCCGTCACAGGACTAGCCATGTCTTCCTTCCTCGCAGTTCTCACCACAAGGCAGATCCCACTCTGGTCCTCTGACCTCAGCCTCTGCACCACCACTCTGGAGCGCGATCCCGACCACTACCTCGCCCGCGTGAACCTAGGTCTTTACCATGCACGCCTAGGAGAGTTCCCCCCCGCTCTCCAACATTTAGAAATGGCCAGTGCCCAGCACCCGGAACGCCTCCCCACATGGACCGAGCAAGCGAAGGTCCTCATGATGCAAGGTCGTGCCGAGGAGGCCATCTCTCTAGCCGACGAGGGCCTGACTCATCACCCAGGCTCCCCTGACCTACTTCAGCTCCAGGACGAGTTCCGGGCATTCTCCCGCTAACAGAGCCCATCACTTAAAGGCGAACGCCACCTGTGGTTAAAACGCTTCTAGCCCTCTTTCTCGCCAGCTCCCCTTACTCCCCATGCTCGACTCCCACCATCACCTCTGGTCCTTTAACGAAGACGAATACGGCTGGATTCCTGAAGACTCCCCCATTCGCAACACCTTCCTTCTCCCCGAGCTGGAAGCTGCGACCTCCGCAGCCGGCGTCGACGGCACAATCGTTGTCCAAGCACGCCAAATCATCGCCGAGTCAGATGAATTAATCTCCATAGGAAAGCAGTCCGACATCATAAAAGGAATCGTCGGCTGGGTTCCTCTCATAGATGCCAGCGTGCAAGCAGACCTCGAGCGCCTCGCCCCCGAAGAGAAACTTAAGGCCGTTCGTCACGTCCTTCAGGGAGAAGAGGACTCCTACTTCCTCCGAGGCGACTTCCATCGCGGACTCGCCCTTCTTCCCGGCTTCGACCTCCGCTACGATCTCCTCCTCTTCCAGCGCCAGCTTCCACTCGCCGTCCAGTTAGTAGATCGCCAGCCTGAACTGGGCATCATCGTAGATCACATCGCAAAGCCGGAGATCCATAACGGCCGCATAGAAACCGATTGGAAAAAGGGCATGAAGCAACTCGCCGAGAGAGATAATGTCCTCGGTGTGAAAATCTCAGGAATGGTCAACGAGGTCATCGATCCAGATATAGACGAGGCCACACTCAAGAACTACTTCGACGAAACGCTCGCCATCTTCGGAGCAGAACGCGTGATGTTCGGAACCGACTGGCCCGTCTGCCTTGAGCGGATCGAGTCCTACTCAGCATGGACCGCCATGGTCCAGCGCTTCGTCGCTGACCTGAGCCCATCTGAGAGACACAGCATTCTCCACCAGAACTGCGCCTCTGCCTATCAACTAGAGCAAACATAGCGGCTCCACCTAACAGCTGGATGACAGGCTTCTCCTGCCAGAACTGCCCTCGTAGCCATCTTCCCGTTTGCCGTAGGGGAGAAAGCGGGTAAAGACAAAGTGTGACTCTGCTACTCCGTCTCGTTATCGGCCTCAGCCTCATCGTATCCGCACGCGCCTACAGCCCGTCGAAGGAAAGGCCGCCACTCGTTCATAGAGAATTCCGCGCAGCCTGGTCTGCATGCGTCTATAATATCGACTGGCCCAGTCGCCAAGGCCTCAGCGCAGCCACCCAGAAAGCAGAACTCATCTCCATGCTAAACCGCATGGCTGACTTGAACATGAATGCCCTCATCTTCCAAGTGAGGCCGAATGCTGACGCCATCTACTCATCTAAGATCGAACCCTGGAGCAGCTGGCTCACCGGCACGATGGGCCGCTCTCCTGGCTACGACCCCCTCGCATTCTGCCTGGCCGAAGCCCACGCCAGAAACATCGAAGTCCACGCATGGTTCAATCCCTTCCGCGCTCTGCCAAATGCGGAAATGCCCACCGCCTCCAACCACATCACCCGCACCCACCCAGGAGTAATACGTCGGTTTAAGACCTACAAGTGGATGGACATTTCCCAGAGCTTCGCCCGCAAGCGAGCCCTCCAAGTGATACTCGACGTCGTCCGTCGCTACGACATCGACGGAGTCCATATAGACGACTACTTTTACCCCTATCCAGACGTCGCTAAAGACGGCCGACCAAAGCAAGTCTTCCCCGACGGCAAATCCCCCGCTCAGCGCCGCAGCTACACCAACGCCTTCGTGAAGGATATGTATAAATCCATCAAGCGGGCCAAGCCCTGGGTCCGCGTCGGCATCAGCCCATTCGGCATCTGGCGCCCCGGTGTCCCGAAGGGCACCACCGCCACTATCGATTCCTACTACCACCTCTCCGCTGACTCACGCAAGTGGCTGGCAAATAGCTGGTGCGACTACCTCAGTCCTCAGCTCTACTGGCGCATCAAGAGTGATCAGAGCTTTCACCGGCTCCTCCACTGGTGGCGCCAAGTTGGCACCCGCCCCGTCTGGCCAGGCATCGCCACCTCACGTATCCAGTCCAGCGAAGACAAGGGCCGTCCAGCAGGGGAAATCATTAA
This sequence comes from Endocladia muricata, assembly GCA_032356245.1. Taxonomy (NCBI): domain Eukaryota; phylum Rhodophyta; class Florideophyceae; order Gigartinales; family Endocladiaceae; genus Endocladia; species Endocladia muricata. The sequence goes on from JAUKWC010035610.1 coordinate 28,371, forward strand.
TCAAATCAGCCTTTCCCGCAGCGTCGGTCAGAACTGGGTCGGCCATTGCCATTGGAGCGTCCAAGCCATTCTAAAGAACCGCGGCGGCATCAAGGACAGACTGAAGAAAGAGGCCTACATCCAGCCAGCACTCGTTCCCCCCATGCCTTGGCTAAGCTCATCTCAGCCCGCCACACCTAAGACAACTGTTCGAACTGAGAACGGTGCAGTCTCCGTCTCCTGGTCCCGGGTGAAAGCAGCTAAGAATTACACCGTCCAAGCCCGCTTCGGAAACCAATGGAAGACTGTAGCCATATTGAACAGAGGACAGACAGGCTTCACATTCCGCCAGGCGCCAGAGGCCATCTCCATAGCATCCATCGACCGCTTCGGGACAGCTAGCAGACCATCCGTGTTTAGGAAATAGTTCGCCAGCCGTTCATGATACCGCGAAAGCTATAGCGAAATAGGCTTTACAATAAAAGCAAACTCGTATTTCTCACAGGTCAACCCCTGTTAATTAGCTTTCCCAAACTATTATTATGAAAGTCCCCGCTTTTGTCGTCACGAGCTCGCTCGGACTCGCCCTCTGGCTCGGTGTCACATTCGTCCGCACTGTGCCTATGGAGACCTACCCCACACGCACTCGTGTCAACACAGGGCTAGCGGAGAATGCTCCAGAAACAACCGAGAAGAAGCCCGCTGAGGTCCTCGTTTACCACCGCTAGCTATCCCCAGAGCGACGTCTGGCGCAATTGTCACACAGTCACTCTTTTCTCTTGTTTCATGGTTCGATAAATATCGAACCATGAAAACCAACGAGGCCGTCGCCGCCCTCTCTGCACTCGCCCAGGCCAATCGGCTTGAGCTCTTCCGCCTTCTCGTCCGCTTCGGCCCAACCGGCCTCTCGGCCGGAGAGATCGCCACCCACTTCTCGATCGGGAAGCCCACAGTCTCCTTTCACCTTAAGGAACTCACCGAGGCTGGCCTCATCACGTCAGCACGCACCGGCCGTTCTATCATCTATCGCCTGCGAGAGAACGGCATACGCTCACTACTGAATTTCCTCATGGAAGACTGCTGCCAGGGCCGCGCAGAGCTGTGCACGCCCGTCGTAAAGTCTTCCACCTGCTGCTCGTAGCCATGACCCCATCACGCATCGCTATAAATGGCTTCGGTCGCATAGGCCGACTCGTCCTCAGAGCCGGATTCGACTCACCTGAACTCGACTTCGTCCTCATAAACGACCCAGAAGCCACCCCTGAGTCAGCAGCACATCTCCTAGAGTTCGACACTGTCCACGGTCGCTGGGATAGACCCGTCTCCTCAGCGAACTCATCCGTAGGAGTCCGTGAGAAATGCCTATCCTTCAGCGCACATAGCACGCTCGAAGACGCCGATTGGACAGGCATAGACATCGTCCTCGAGTGCTCGGGAAACTACCGCACCCGTGCATCACTCCAGCACTACTTCGACGCAGGTGTGAAAAAAGTCATCGTTGCAGCACCAGTCAAAGAAGACGTGCTAAACATCGTCATGGGGTGCAACGACCACCTCTACTCACCAGAGACAGATCACCTCATAACGAACGCCTCCTGCACCACCAACTGCATAGCCCCAGTTGTGAAGGTCATCCATGAGCAGATAGGCATACGGCACGGCATGGTGACGACCATGCATAACCTCACAAATACCCAGACCATAGTAGATGCGCCGCATCCTGATCTTCGCCGCGCTCGTTCAGCCGTAAACTCACTCATCCCTACCACGACAGGTTCAGCCACGGCGATCACTATGATCTACCCCGAGCTGAAGGGACGGTTGAACGGAGTCGCAGTCCGCGTGCCGCTTCTCAACGCGTCACTCACAGACTGCGTGTTTGAGCTGGAGCGCTCAGTCACCGCCGAGGAAGTAAACAGTCTGCTCAAACACGCCGCCGAGGGCGCTCTCCATGGGATACTCGGCTACGAGGATAAGCCCCTAGTCTCAGCAGACTACGTAAACGACAGCCGCTCCGGCATAGTCGACGCACCCTCGACCATGGTCGTTAATGGAACTCAGGTAAAACTACTCGTCTGGTATGATAACGAATGGGGCTACTCAGTCCGCATGGCAGAACTCGCGCAAAAGGTCTCTTCACTTCTATGAATGCGAAAGGTTACGCCGCAGTGACCGCAGCCTATTGGGGCTTCACTCTGACCGACGGCGCGCTGCGCATGCTGGTCCTGCTGCACTTCCACGAGCGTGGAATGAGCCCGATCACCCTCGCACTCCTCTTCCTTCTTTATGAGTTCTGCGGCGTGCTTACGAATCTACTAGGCGGATGGTGGGCAGCGCGAAGCGGCCTAAAGATCACCCTCATCGCAGGCCTAGCTCTGCAAGTCATCGCCCTACTAAGTCTCTCGTTCCTAGATACGAACTGGAGCGCATGGTTGGCCATTTCCTACATCATGGGAACTCAGGCTCTCTCCGGCATAGCAAAGGACCTCACCAAGATGAGCGCCAAGAGCTCTGTGAAAATTCTCGCCCCAAAAGGCGTATCCACCGCCGCCGCAGAACGTGGTCTGCTACGCTGGGTCGCCGCCCTCACCGGGTCTAAGAATGCTCTCAAGGGAGTCGGATTTCTCGTAGGCGGCATCCTACTCAGCTGGCTTGGATTTCGCGGTGCCCTCTGGGCCATGGCCGGTGCCCTCACCGTAGTTTTTGCTCTGTCCTCAGCTCTTCTCACAGAGACCCTAGGACGGTCCAAAAAGGCGGTCAGCTTTCGCGAGCTTTTCTCAAAGACCCGAGAGATCAATGTGCTCTCATTCGCCCGGATCTTCCTCTTCGCCTCGCGCGATGTCTGGTTCGTCGTCGCCCTCCCCGTATTTCTCAAAGAGCACTTCGGCTGGAGCTTCCAAGAAATAGGCGGATTCATGGCAGCATGGGTCATCGGCTACGGAGTCGTCCAAGCCGCCGCTCCCAGCCTCGTGCGGAAAGGCGGCTCTCTCTCAGCCACCCGGGCAGCTTTCTTATGGGGAGTCATCCTCACTGTTCTCACTGCGAGCTTAGCCTTTCTCGTTCATCTGGAAGTCTCCGTCCGCAGTGTCGTCATCGTTGGGCTCATGCTCTACGGAGTCGCTTTTGCGATGAATTCCTCACTGCATTCCTACCTCATTCTCGCATTTACAGATGATGATAAGGTCGCACTAAACGTAGGCTTCTACTACATGGCAAATGCATGGGGCCGCCTCGCCGGAACACTCCTCTCAGGCCTCATCTATCACTACGCCGGGCTCACCGCCTGCCTTTGGTGGAGCGCCGGACTAGCAGGGATTGCGGCCATATCCATCCTCCCCCTGCGTCCATCCGCGAACACAAAAATTGCCCCCTCTCCTTAGCGGAAAGAAGCCGGCCCTGCCATAGGGACAAGAGTCAAAGCTGCAAGAATGTCTCCTCCCGCACTAAAGACCATTCCGACTCAAGCTACTGAGCCCCGATAAGACCACCCAGAATCAACACAGACGACTCACCTTTAGGCATATTACTAAGCCCAACCCGCGTCTGAGGGAAGTCAGCTTGAGGAGTCGTCGGAGGAGCATTGGGGTCGAACATAGCCCCGTCCTTCAGGTTCATCGCATACTTCCCAACGGGGGCATGGATCGTCCCTTTCAAAACCTTTCCACCCCAGGGGTCCACGTAAGTCACTGGAAATGACAGTGCTCTCCTCTCTAGCGTATCAGGAATAGCCGTGATGCTTACGAAGTGGCTCTGGAACAGAACCCACACGATCCGGCCCCCAGCCGTCGTCCGCGTTCGGTAGCGTTGCAGTGTCGCTATTGGAGGGAACCCGCTGCGTAGCGACCCACGCATGTCTTTATACAGCCGCTTGAGGAGCTTATCATTTCGCTCCTTTTTCTTCTGAAAGTAGGTGGAAAGGTTCAGGGTCTTTAGACGCCTATCCCCCCTCATTTCACTCGCAATCGCCGCCAGATCCTCTGCGTTGATCCCCTTTCGACCATTCCATCTCGGAACACTGGCTTGCATGGTGGATCGCCTCCCTCCAAAGGTCCGCACCATTTTGCGAATTCGCTCCTGGGCAGTGTCCGCCTCCAGTGACTCCGTGATCTCTCTCCATGGCTCGGAACCATAGAGAAATGAGTTATACAATGTCGTCGGCCCACAGGAGTTGTCGAACACACGCAACTGATTTGCGGGAACTTTACCCTCCATAGGTGCAGCCATGATGTCCGCCTGAGTCGGCAGACACATCGCGAGAAAAAGAAAGAAAAAACGCATCATGAGAACAGAGGACAACTACGCGACAATTCCTCCCTTGTCACCACCCTTCACACCTAGCAGGCGATTCGGGGAAAAGGACAGCCGAGCAACTTTTACTCTACCTCTGGTAGCTGCTGGAAGGTGCGTCTGTTATCGCGCGGCGAGCTGTCCCGCGTTCCATCAGTCGTCACCACTTGGGTCTCTAGGCCGAATCCATCTGGCGAATTAATCAGATTCTGATCCACAGGAAATGAGAAGGCCACAGTCTGACCAGGAGCCAGATTCGGCAGGGCGAAGACTGTGTTCGCCACGTCTCCGCTCAGCGTGACTTCAGAAGATATGATCGCATCAGTCCCGCGGTTCTCGAAGACAGTGGTCACCTCTCCGGTGTTTGAGCCTGGCGCTGGCGGCTCATAGAAGACACCAGACACCCCTATATCTCGCAACCCGGGCTCACCTGCGTTCAGAGCTGCCACTAGGTTGATCTCACCCCCGCCATACGTGAAGTCTGGCCCCTGCGGACCAGAGTCATTCGCCGCAGCGATCACTGCATCCATGCTCTGCCTCGGTGTATTCTCTGGATTTAAACTCTGAATCACCACCGCAGCAGCCAGGGCTATAGGCTCCGCCGCAGACGTCCCCGTGAACCCTATCAACCTATCCCCAGGAAAGGCAGCATTCACCGACAGCCCTGGCGCATTGATGTCCACATTCCCCCTGCTAGAGAAGTCGAGCAGATAGCCCTGCCCTTCGATCGCACCCACCGAGTAGACCGACTCGATACTCGCAGGCGCGAGGATGAAGTCCTGACCGTTGTTCCCAGCCGCAGCAACGACAGCCACACCATTGGCATCCGCAAATGCGACCGCATCATTTAACACAGACGATGGCGGACCGCCCAAGGCCAAGCTAATGAAGTCCACCCCCTCATCCACAGCGCGGATGATCGCCTGAGCCACATCGAAGCTGTTGGTAACCCCATCCGCATCCGTCACCGCTATAGATAGAAGGTCAGCCCCCGGAGCCAAGCCTTCAGCCTGAGGATTCGCCCCCGCGATCAGTGACGCAACCGCCGTCCCATGCCCACTGAACTCACCAGAAGGATCGCTACGTAGATCGATCTGAGGCACCTCTTTTAGAAAAGTCGAGTGTCGCGCCACACCGCTGTCGATCACAGCAACTCGCACGCCCTCACCCCACGTCTCAGGCCTATCGCTCACACCGAGCCAATCAAGCAACTGCGAACCGAAGCCCAGCGCCCCTCTCTGCACACCTCCTCCCTGCGGCAGATCCGGTATCTCGAAGAAAAAGTTCGAGTCCACATCGTAGTCCTCGAGATACCCCAGCTTCCCCCGCACCCGCACAGCTCTCAGCCGCGGAATCGTCCCTACGATCTCGCTCCCATCTCGGGGAAATGTCGCCAAAAACTTCCGAAAAGCCTCATCGCTATCGAAGTGAACCACCCCCTCATTTGGCAGCCCTAGCGGGTCTTCACTCCACTCTTTCTTCGTTTCTTCCGGTCGTGCTTTCGTCGCTGTCTTCATCAGCGGCTCATCAGAGACAACTTCATCAACCGCCTCGTGCTTAACAACCTGAAAACGCTCACCATCTTTCCCACCCCCCAGCTTATAGCCTGCAAACATCGCTAAAAGAAGTGTCACCGCAGCGATGACGAGAGCACGAGAAATCGAAGGATCATTCATAATGACATCAAACAGATGATACCCAGTAAGAGGCACCAGAGCGCTTCTAATCCAAAATATCTCACCACCATTCCCAACAGCGCAAAATTTTCGTCCCGTGTCCGCACATCAGCTCTTGTCATCGCAGACTTGCGCGCGCACACATTGGGCACAGAAGTCATGGGCCTACTCGAGCAACCAGCGTGGAAAGCAGAAGATCTCGGCAAGCCGCTTCCCGACTCGGAAGACGCTTGCTCTGTCGCCCTGCCCACATGGGACTCAGTCATAGGCTACGAAGAGGGTCATGAGCGTATTCTGAAAAAACTCCGCTGCGGCTACCCGCGCTTCCTCATTAACGACAAGGTGAAGCGACTCTTCGCCGCAGCCACCGCAGAATGCGCCTCAGATGGCGAAGAAGCCATCGTCTTCCCCACCAGAGAAATCGCCCAACGCGCCCAGCGCTACGTAGAGCTTAAAACAAACGGCGCTAGCCGCATCGTCAGCTATGAAGGACTCCACGCCCTCGTCGTCGGAGAGAAATGGACAAAACTCGTTCTCGAATACTGGCGCTACACCGGTGAGGTCACCAGCAGCAGGCGCGCCGGAGACACCTTAGAGGGAAGCCCCCTCCCACCAGATCCACAGATTCAGACTGAACTCACCTCCCGACTCGCACAGATCTGTGGCGCGCCGGCAGAGGACGTCTATCTCTTCGAGAGTGGCATGGCTGCCATTTTCACCGTCCACCGTGCTCTCACCCAGATTTTCCCCGGCAAGAAAACACTCCAGATGGAGTTCCCTTACGTAGACGCCATGCGCGTTCAGCAGAACTTTGGCTCCGGCGTTGTTTACCTGAATACGAGCGACGGCGAAGACTGTGACGAGGCTCTCCAGCGCATACGCAGAGGAGAGTTCGCCGCCGTGTTCTGTGAAGTCGCGAGCAATCCTCTCATGCGCTGCATAAACGTGCCTGAAGTCTCTGCCGCCTGCCGCGCCGGTGGCTGCGCACTCATCATAGATGATACCGTCAGCTCATCCTATAACGTGGACGTCCTAAAATACGCAGACGCCGTCACCACCAGCCTCACCAAATGGATCTCTGGCAAGGGAAACGTGATGGCAGGACAACTCGTCCTAAACTCTCAATCTCCCCTCTACAATGACCTCCAGCACCAGCTTGAGCCCACTCGCAGCGCTCCACGTCTCTACCCTAGAGACGCCATCCAGCTACTAGAGAACCTAGAGTCCTTCCCTGATCGCATCCAGCAGATCAATGCTAACGGCGCAGCTCTCTTTGACCTCCTCAGCTCTCACCCAAATGTCGCCTCCGTCTGGTATACGAAGTCGCAGACTCTCTATAGATACGAGGACGTCCGGAAGACAAACGGCGGATACGGTGGCCTCATCTCATTTCTCCTCAAGGGCGGCGAGAAACGCTCCCAGAAGTTCTACGACGCACTCAAGCTAACAAAGGGTCCCGGACTAGGCACCGACTTCACCCTCGTATGCCCCTACACACTGCTCGCTCACTACGATGATCTCGAGTGGGCAGAAGCCTGCGGAGTGCCCCGGAATCTGATCCGAGTCTCCTCCGGAATCGAAAATACGGGCGACTTGATAGCAAACGTCACACAAGCACTAGAAACGGCTTAACATAAGTCGCTCTCATTGTCCAATTGCGTCATACATGACGAATCTCAACAAGAAACGGGGCTTAGTTTCGTGCAAAAATGAAAAAAACGCTGAAAAATGGCGGGTCCTCATGCTTTTATCTTGCCGGATGAACTCATCGTGTCAGCTTCCCAATTCACATGATCAAACAACCCAAGCTTGCTCTCCGCGTCAATGATGACAACCCAAACCACCACCTCTGGAACAACCGCGGTGTCTGGTGGTGCCACCTCACAGTTCACAAAGCCGACTCCACAGCTGAGCGCCTTCGCTTCTCGTTAAAAACACGTGACGTGGAAAAGGCCCGCGAGCGCCGTGACCGCATCTTTAGCGACATCGCTAAGCACTACGAGGTCGCCGCATAAGCGCCTCCTGATTCTCCATAGTCAGGACCTTCTACTAAAAAAACGCCGAGTCTGATCACTTGGCGTTTTTTGTGCACAGCTCCCTAATTGATAGCATCCTTCAGGGCGAAAAAATGCCAATCCACCCTCCGAGATGTAGCTTTCGGAAACCGCCGCTCGTCAAAATATCACTTACCGGTGAGAAGGGCTATCTGCTCCTTCACCGCCTCTGCATGCTCCATACGCTCCAGCTTCACCAGGCAGTCCTGATAAAGTCGGAGGCAGCCTAGATCATTTGGGAACTTCACCAGCCCCTCCCTAACCCTAGTCTCGGCATTCTCGTAGTCGCCCTGCTCCATATAGTATTCCGCCAGGCGTAGCTCGAGCGGATATAAAATATACGGAGGCCGTATCATAGTCGCCGTGCGCTGCCGGTCAGCAGCACTACTATACCAGTTAAACGCACTCTTCCGTTTGTCACCACCTCGCGCCATAGCGATCCGGCCTTTCCCTTCGAAGCTCAACATCCCGGCCGCCGTGAGTGCTCTATACCACTCCGCCATCGTCCGTAAAGTAATCGCCACCCTGCGCTTATTGCCGAGTTCAGCCGTAATCGTCGGGAAAGCTTCATCTAGAATGAGCGCACGAGTCACGTTTCCATCGTCTAGCGCCTTCACAAGTTCACAATAGTTCGCAAGCACTTGGTAAAAGTGGACAGAAAGGCTTTTCCCCTGAAACACCCTCGCCCCGTCTGGCGAGGGCAGACTCTCTAGCGCACGCGCGGCATCCCCCTTCTGTCCCCGCTGCAGATAGAGCCGCGCTGCTAGCGTCCTAGCATCCCAGAGAGAGATCACTCCACCGGCAGAAGTCGCCCTATTCGCCGGAATGTTACGCTTGGCCAGCACCTCAGCTCCTGCCAGAGCATCTTTGTAATTCTGCTGCCCCGCCTGAGCCACCACTTTCTGAATACCAGCGATAAAGTATTTATCACAGTCAGTCACCTGCACGCCACTCGCCTTCATATAGTCAGAGAAAAAGACCTGTGCCCGTGAAGACGCTGCCTCAGCAGCCTGCATATTCCCACTCCGCCACTCGAAGAAGGCCAGCAGATTTAAATGCGGACCGAACCCCTCGCTCAGACGAACCAACTTGCGAGCGTAAGGCAGAAGCGTTTTCCGCACCCGCTCATCCTTGTTCGGCACCTCTGCGCTGATTAGAAGATGCGCAGTCAGCGCGGTCACATCATCCACATCATCTAGTAATAGACCACCGCTCGCATATTCCGCCTTTTTCTGCTCACCACGCGGCTCCCCCGAGTAGTCGTAGCCCGCCTTCCGCATCAGTAGTGCCATTACACGCGACTGCTTATCTGCAGGGTAGCGGATTGACAACTGGTCGTAGACCTCGCGCGCACGAGTGGCCCCCTCAGTGAGAAGAACCGCTACGGCTGCCACGTGGTCGCGCTCGTATTCAGGATACTTTAGTTCACCATCAGGGAGCCTCGTCTGCATCAGATCCAGCATGATCTGGCTAGAAGCTGCCCATTCATCCTGAAATTCTGGCAGCCCGCTCCCCATCGCTAAAGACGCGCCCCAGTAAGCCATCAGGCACTCAGGATCCTCCTGAATCGCCGCACAGAAGTGCCTATACGCCTCATAGTCCCAGGCCGCATTGATCAGAGACACGCCCTGAAGCACGTGCTTTTTCGCCAGATCTGAACTCGTAAAGATAGGCATAATGACCTGACCTGCAGTGGGATAGAAAGACGGAGCCTTCAGTCCAGCTAGACTCGGATGGATCACATCCTTGGGTGTAAAATCCTCGGCCTGGGCACAAGGAGCACATACGCCCACCACAGCCACCATCACAGCGATCAACCAGCATCTTATCATAGCGCCACACTCACGACTCCATCCCTCAAGAGCAACTCAAATGTCCTGCTTGCCTGCCAGCATTTCACCAGTCAGCCTGCCTACATATGAAATTAGGAATCGTCGGTTGTGGAAAGATGGGCTCAGCCTTGCTAGATGGAGCACTCGCTGCAAACGCAATCACTCCAGAGGACGTCCTTGTCGGTGCATCCACACGAGCAAGTTCCATCGCATTCGCCGAGGAGAGGAATCTCAAGCTCGCCACGGACTCAGAACTCCTCAGCGGAGCAGACGTGCTCCTCATGTGCGTCAAGCCTCACCTTGTCTGCTCTCAGCTCTCGCTCTACTTCGGCTCAGGATTCTACGAGCCTAAGCTCGTCATCTCAGTCGCAGCAGGCATACAGATCGAAAAACTAGAAGAGGCCGCCCGTGGTCAGCGCGTTATCCGCGTAATGCCAAATACCCCCTCCCTCGAAGGCGCTGGGGCAGCTGGATTCACCCCGAACAAAGCAGCCACGGAAGAGGACGTAGCCTTCGCCGAAAAGGTGCTCGGCGCAGTCGGCACCGCCGTCCAGCTCCCCGAACCGCTTCTGGACTCCGTCACAGGCGTCTCAGGCAGTGGTCCGGCATACATCTACATGGTGATCGAGGCCATGGCTGACGCCGGTGTCAAAAACGGCCTCCAACGAGACGTATCCCTCCAACTCGCGGTCCAGACCGTAATCGGTTCAGCCCTCATGGTCGCTAACACCGGACTCCACCCAGCAGTCTTAAAAGACCAGGTCACATCCCCTGGCGGCACGACCATAGCTGCAGTCTCATCTCTAGAGAAAAACGGCCTTCGCTCCACCATTATAGAGGCGGTCACCACTGCCACCGAACGCGCTCGCGAGCTTGGCCAAGCGTAGCTGTAGAAAGCCCGCTAGCGCCTAGTCTTTAGAAATGGCACCAACTGCACGTATACACAGCAGGGGCGCCTCTCTCGAGAGAGCTTTCGCCTAATCTTCCAACTGAAGACGGAAAAAGCGTGCAGGAATAGATGAATCGACCTCGACTTCCACACTACGATCATTCCCATTTCGAGTAGGGTTACTCACTACTGCCGGGGCCCATCCCCCGCTCAGATCGTCATTTAGGTGGATCGTCTGGGGGTCAGCTGGACCAGCACTCCATTCCAGCAGAGCTGTAGTGGCATCCACCAGAGAAATGCCTAAACCGGCCGGGACAGGTGGACTCGCCACAAATGTCTGCCCCGAGTTGTTCACCACCGTGAACACAGAACCACCAGCAGCGATCTGGGTCAAAGGACCGGTCTTAGGGATATTCCCTTCTGTCCAAGGACCAGCGAGATCGTTCGAGATAAAATACCGTCCATCTTGCGGAGCTATGGTCATGTAAATTTCACTCACAGGATCGTATGCCATTCCAATGACGACCTGCGGGACAATAGACTCCAGAGTCCACTCACTTCCATCAATAGAAGAATACACTTGGTTCCGATTAATGTTTACGAAGCGATCGTTTAGAAACATCACACGCCCGATTCTGTCAAAGGTCTCGTTAGGATCAGAAAAGGCAAGGTCTGCTAACACCTCCTCAGTCCAGCTCAGACCATCTGAACTTTTAAGAAAAGACTCCTGTCGCCCTGAAGTGGCGAGAAACACCCCATTGCCAAAGTCTATCGTCTGAGCAAAAACACTCGGGATAGACGTGAGGTCAGTCCAATTAATGCTGTCTTTGGAAGTAATAAAAGCCAGCGGACGAGAAGATGACGCCCGAGTAGCTGCCACCCAGCGGCCATTTCCATACGCGATGTCTTCGATGAAATAGTCTATCGACCCATCCTCATCGGTGCGCCGCACCTCCATATTTCCGAGTTCATCACCACTTGCTATGTAGCCGCTATTTCCAACCACTACCCACCTATCGTCAGCGAACAGCACTGACCTTGGAAACAGCACCTCATTCCCGAGTTCAATCGCGACGTCCCAAACAATCCCCACTTCAGACGATTGAATCGAGCGCGGTTCCATACCCAGAAAAAGCCCCCCTTGGAAGGTAATCTCCGCAGGAGAATTACTCTGTCGACGTGGTCCTGTCCCGACCTGGAGCGTCCAGTCCAGACCATCGGTGGATTCGTAAATCCCGCCGCGCCCCCCAGAAAGAACGAAGCGCCCCTCCCCAGACTCAATGTCGGTAAACTCAATGATCTCTTCGTTATCATTGATCTGAATTGGAGACCAGTTCACTCCACCGTCCGTAGATCTGTAGACGGCACTATCTAACAATGACGTCGCGACGTAGACCCCACCACTTACCGCAAGGTCAGAGAACGTAGATAAATTCGGAGCTGTCCTAAAATCGACCGAAGTCCAAGTGATGCCATTCGAACTCCGCAAGATACTGTCACGCGTCAGCACAATAAAATCTGACCCGTCTCTTGCACCCGCTAAAAGGCTGCGGACCTCGACAGGAGTTCCCGAGGTATCAACGACCCGTGTTTCGCTCCACCTCATCCCATCCGGAGACGAAATGAAGCGATTTTCACCGAATACAAAGGCAACGAAAAAGTTATCTGCCGCAAAAACCCGAGTCGCAGGACTTTCACTAGGCACAATAGCAGCCGTCCAGTCCGCACCATTTGTAGAATGAAAGAGCCCTCTAGCTCCAGTGACAGTCGATCCGACGAAACGCCCGTCATTGTAAGCTATGCGATCGATACCAACAATAGCCCCATCTTGCTCCGGTCCGTTTTCAGAAGACCATGTCATGAGATCAGTTGAGACCCACGTGCCCCCTGCGCTAAATGACTGGCGCGAGGTTACGTAGCGACCATCGCCAAATACTGTCTCTCCCAGTGTCCCAAAAATAGAAGTGTCCAATTCAACAAGGTCCCAATTGACCCCGTCGGGCGAGACGAGCGAAGGACCATTACTATTGATCGCCGCGAAGTCTTCACCGTCATAGACGACATCAACGATGGTCCCGCTCGCACCGAGCTGAAAGAGAAAATCACCCGTTTGGGCAAGTGTCGTGCCGCTAAGCACGGTCACAGATAGAAAGGTCAAAAAGGAATTCATAACATCAGGGTTGAGCTTCAAATATACCGCCGCCTTCGCGACTAGCCATTTCCACTCTCCAGAGATCTAACAGAAAAAAAATCCTTCGCACCTTCAAAAACCAACTTCTAACCTATACTCGAGCAAAGCTCAGCCCTCGAGCAAAGAGTGTCACAGCTCTCGTGGCGGATGCCCCATCAATAAAAAAAAGACCCACCCGGACGCTTCCGAGTGGGTCTTTTCAAATCATTTAGAGGTGAACTCACCTCTAGGTGTTAGACACCTCAGCCACCTGCTGCTGGTGCTTCCTCGGCCGGAGCTTCAGGAGCGGGAGCGGGAGCGGCACCGGACTTCTGGTCGCGGAGCACAGCGCGGATAGACATTTTGATGCGCTTCTTGTCGTCTACACCTATGCACTTGGCAGTGACTTCTTGGCCTTTTTTAACCACGTCTTCAGTGTTTTCGACACGGCCCTCGGAGAGCTCAGAGATATGGATGAGACCATCCTTACCTGGGAGCACTTCCATGAAGGCACCGAACTTAGTCGTGGAGACCACCTTACCGGTGTAAACCTTACCGATCTCCACTTCAGCGAACATGCGGTTGATAAGCTCGATCGCACGATCGAGACCCTCTTTCTTAGACGCATAGACGTGGACTGTGCCATCGTCCTCGATATTAAGATCAGCACCAGACTCAGCCTGGATTGCCTTAATATTCTTGCCGCCAGGCCCAATGAGTTCACCGATGCGATCTTGGTCTATCTTAATTGTCTCGATGCGTGGAGCGTGCTCAGAAAGAGCTGCTGGAGCCTCGATGACTTCAGCCATCTTAGCGAGGACAAGTGCTTGGCCCTTAAGTGCCTTGTCGATGCCTTCTTCAAGGATCGCGAGCGGGAGACCAGCAAGCTTGAGGTCGAGCTGGAAGCCAGTCACACCTTCGCTCGTGCCACAGAGTTTGAAGTCCATGTCACCGTAGAAGTCCTCAGAACCGATGATATCGAGAAGAGTCTTATACTGCTTAATGTTATCATTCTCATCCATCTCAGTAACGAGACCGACAGAGATGCCTCCAACCGGGCGAATGAGGGGAACACCGGCGTCAAGGAGAGCCATCGTGCCAGAGCAGACTGTCGCCATGGAAGACGAACCGTTCGACTCAAGGACCTCAGAGGTCACACGCATCGCGTAAGGGAAATCTTCCTCAGCAGGGATGACCGGAGCGATCGAGCGCTCAGCCAGAGCACCGTGACCGATTTCACGGCGATTAAGACCACCGAAGCGGCCCGCCTCACCTACAGAGAATGGAGGGAAGCTGTAGTGAAGGATGAAGCGCTTGCTGTCTTCACCACCGGCGTAGTTGTCGAAATACTGGCGCTCATCCGCAGGTGCGAGAGTCGCAGTCGCGAGAGCTTGAGTCTCACCACGGGCGAACATGGATGAACCGTGAACGCGTGGGATGCAGTGGCTTTCAGCAAAGAGTGGGCGAAGTGAGTCGATGTCACGACCGTCAGCGCGCACACCTTTCTCCATGATGGAAATGCGGAATGCCTTCTTCTGGATGTATTCGAAAACCTGCTCGATCTCGAATGGAGTCGTTCCAGGAACGCGCTCCATGATCGTTGCTTCTACTTCGTCGCGAAGGGCTCCGACCTTAGTCTGGCGCTCGACCTTGTTTGCCGCGTAGATCGCGTCTTCGATGCGTGAACCAGCCACTTCGTAGCCGATCTCAAGAAGATCGTCCTTAGCCACAGTCACCTTGTAGTCGCGCTTAGGCTTACCAGCCTGAGCGACGAGCTCTTCGATGGAACCGATGATGATCGCGACCTGTGACTGAGCATACTGGAGAGCTTTTTTGAACTCTTCCGGTGGGAGCTCGTCAGCAGCACCTTCGATCATGATGACCTCAGTCTTAGATCCGACGTAGACGAGGTCTAGGTCAGACTCTTCGCGCTGGTCGAAGGTCGGGTTCACCACGAACTCACCGTCGATACGGCCAACACGCACAGCACCGATAGGCTCGGCGAACGGGATGTCAGAGATGCAGAGAGCGGCAGATGCGCCGTTCATGGAAAGGATGTCAGCGTCATTCACGCCGTCAGCAGAGAACATAAGAGCCACGATCTGTGTCTCATAGAGGTAGCCCTTAGGGAACATAGGACGCAGAGGACGGTCAGTCATGCGGCATGTGAGGATCTCCTTCTCGGTCGGACGGCCTTCACGCTTGAAGTAGCCACCGGGGAATGTGCCAGCAGCTGCTGCACGCTCTTTATATTCTACGGAAAGAGGGAACCATGTCTGGCCATCTTTGACTTTGGTAGCGGAGACAGCTGAGACGAGAACTGTTGTCTCACCAGACTGAACCCAGACTGCGCCATCGGCTAACTTAGCCAATTTTCCGGTCTCGAATGAGATCGGGTTCGAGCCGACCTGGCTCGTTACTTTGTGTATATTCATGTGTTTTGTAAATAGGAGCGCCGGTTCTTATCGGGTAAGACGCTCCGGGTTGACCAGCTGGATTCAGGCTGAGGGCCTGGTCCGTCTGACCGCACCCACCCACCGACCATCGGAGGGGAAAAATGCGGATTTCTTTTAACGTAAAAACGGCCACTGGCAGAATCGCCGGTGGCCGCTTTTAGAAAGGGAATTACTTACGAAGCTCGAGGCCCTTAAGAAGCGCCTGGTAGCGCTCGCTTGACTCGCGGTTCACGTAATCAAGAAGCTTACGGCGGCGTGAGACGAGACGGAGAAGACCGCGACGTGAGGAGTGATCCTTCGTATTCGCCTTCATGTGCTCAGTGAGGTGATTGATGCGGACTGTCAGGAGAGCTACCTGATAATCTGCGCTACCTGTGTCTTTCTCGTTCTGTTTGAACTGAGAAGCGTCGATGTCGGACTTAAGTGCCATAATAGTATAGAATCGCGGTCCGGTGGAGTCAGAATGAACCCCATCCGCCGTTCGGGACGCGGAAAACACCACAGATTTACGGAAAGAGCAAGTCCTTTCGCCACTCGCTCTAACACCGGACATCTCCCCCTAAACCAGCGTTCCTTCAGTCACTCCAAGACGCTCGAGCGCCGGCAGCACATCAAGCAATTCTTCCGGTGTCTGCTTCGCGTCCATCATCATCTGATATTGGTAAATGGTCTCTCGCGAGTCGCCATAGCTCTCATCCAGCAGCTCCAGCCGGAAGCGGCTCAGGCCCTTTTCGATCAGGTCTGGATAGAAGCGAGCACCCGTCTGCGCTCGTCCATTGAAGAGAGTGTTCCGGCAGCCCACGTCAGCTTGGAGGCGGTGCAGCTGCCCTACTCTATCCTTCAGGTGCACGACGTGTTTTTCACATGGCCGCCCGCAGTCCTTGTAAGTCGTTCCTTCACTGAGAAATGTGCAGAAAACACAGTGCTCCATATGAAACATGGGCATGTGTTGGTGGAGCGTGATTTCCAGCCACTCCGGTGGTGCCTGGCCGAGCAGATCCAGCACCTGAGAGATCGTCAGGTCATAGGAGATGGTCAAGTGCTCGAACGTCGTAGCACCCATCAGCAACTGCGCTGTAACTGGGTTTGAAACGTTTAGCGAAAAGTCGCCCACCAGCTTGAGCGAGCTTCCTTCGTAATAGTGAATCGCCCCCAGATTACGAATGAGGACCCCGTCAGGCGCAGCATTTGCGATCAGTTTGAAATAACCAGCCTCACCCGGCTTTTGGATACGCGGTGTGGCCAGGTAGATCTCACAGGCCACTTCGGCAGCTCGCACGTGGGCCACGGCGTCTTTGTAACGGCGCGGGTCCTCGAAGTCGCAGTAGATCGTGGCGACCTTACTATCCACAGCGGCCTCTACTTGATCCATGGTGCGGCACAGGACGGAGAGCTTGGGCGCAGCGGCTTCAGCTGGCTCGCTCACGTCTGGGAGGAAATCTTTCAACACCCCAGTTGCAGGAAGCCGCTCCACGGGAGAGGCCGCTTCTAGAGCTGTCACCAGCTCCCGTCTCAGCAGATTCATCGCGCTCACCGGGAGATAGCAGTCGCCCTCCAGATCCACGTTCAGGTCTCCGAGCTTGTAAGTCGTGTCCCCCAGTTTTTCAAACTGCTTGCGCAGGGACTCTTCGTCCAAGGGACGCTTCGCCGCAGCTTGTAAGACTTCAGACGACTGCACGGACACACCCTGAGCAGACGCCGTCAGGGGAGTTCCTACAGAACCCGTAAGTGATACATCTAGGCGATCTCCTATCGTCTCAGGCCTTACCGACCGCCACGCCTTCTTGATATCTGCGTCCAGTTTAGGGTCAGATGTCTTCCATAGCTTTTGACCTATCTCGACCCGATTCCAGTCGATCGTTGACGTCCGGTGAAAATACAGCTTCCGCCCGTCCACCTTCCAGAGCCTTCCTCCGTGTTCATGATTCCTGTCCTGACCAGAGTCTATGACGAGTCCATCGCCTGGCTTGAGCGGGATTTCTGGATCAGAATCCATTTCCACCCAAGCGGCCCCCATGTCGACGACGAGTCCTAGGTAAGCACCGCGCTTTTTCCCAAACTTTCCGTGAGTCAGATACGGATGATTCGTCCCCGCGAGCCATCCTGTCGTGAGACCACGGGAGAAAGTCATCTCCAGCGCATACCTGTCCAGAGCGGTCACAGGGACGTCATCGATCGCCTTGCGGTAAACGGAAGTGACGGCTGCCACGTATTCGGGAGACTTGAGGCGACCCTCTATTTTAAAGCTCTTTACGCCCGCTCTCGTAAGATCCGGGATCATATCGACAGCGGCCAGATCCTGCGGGCTAAGAAGGTAGCGCACCTCCCCCATTTTCTGCTGCTCGCCATCGACAATCAGACTGTAGGGCATGCGGCACGCCTGAGCGCACTCACCCCGATTCGCCGAGCGCTGGCCTAGGGACTCAGATGTGAGGCACTGACCGGAATACGCCACACAGAGGGCTCCGTGAACGAAGACTTCCAGCGGCGTCTCAGTATTGCTTTTTTGAAAACGCTCAATCTCCTGAACCGACAGCTCCCGCGAGAGAACTGCAGTGTCGAGCGGTGTAATCGAGTTAATGAAATTCAGCCCTTCTGGGGACGTGATCGTCATCTGAGTAGACGCGTGCAAGTCCACATTTGGAGCAACCGCCTGGCAGAGCTTCGCCAGCCCCAGATCCTGGATAATCACCGCATCCACACCGCACTCGTCCAGATGCCGCAGCTGAGCCACCGCCGCAGGTAACTCGCTGGTGAAGATGAGAGTATTCATAGTCACATAACCACGGACACCGTGTTTATGCAGATACACCATCAGCTCTGGCAGATCGTCATTCGTGAAATTGTCCGCACGGAGGCGGGCATTGAATGCTGATAGGCCAAAGAATATAGCATCCGCACCAGAGGCAACAGCCGCGCGCGCGCACTCCCAGTTTCCCGCAGGTGAGAGCAATTCAGGTTTCGTCGATGCAGAGGCCATGGCCACCCTCCTTAGCACGCTCACGCCATGAGAGAAAGACCCATCCCTCAGCTACGAACGCTCATTCCTCGGTAAAAACTAAGGAAGCCGACCAGTGCCAGCCCAGCGATCCCAGCGAGAACACTCCAAAAGGTCTGCCAGTCACCATGCGCCGCGTAATTCTGGTAAAGATAGTAGCAGAGAGCGTATCCTATCAGGCTCCCCAGCCCTCCAGACATCACACTTAGCAGTGCTTGAGCCTGCGCCCGCATATCGCTCGGCACCCGCCTCTCCATGAATATCTGCCCAGTCACATAGAAAAACGTGTAGATCAGCCCGTGAAACAGTAGCCCCAGTGTCACCACCCCCACACTCTGCCCTCCGGCGAAGATACCATACCTCACCACAGCCAAAAGCAGAGCAAAGGCGAAAACCCATTTCACCCGGAAGCGCCCGAGAAAAACACTCACCAGAAGCATCGCCACGATTTCCGTCGCCTGACTCCACGCCATCGTCGCCGACGGACCACTGTCCCCCAGATCAGCCAGGAGTAGCGGAGTATACATATAGAAGGCCGCCATAGGCACAGACAACAGTGCTGTAGTGAGGTAGAAGACGCACTGATCCCTTTCCCGCAACAAACCCAGAGCACTCAGCCCCAACCTATCCTTCCACGTGAGTAGCCCCTCCTTCACCACCGGCGGCGTCGCGGGGAGGAAAAAGCAGAGCCCAGCGACGATCACTTTCATCCCAGCCGCCCAGTCCCCTATCCGTGGCGTTCCGTCCAACTTCAGCACCGACCCGACCATCACTCCGGCAAAGATCCAGCCGACCGTGGCCCCGATGCGGACCAGCGGATAGTGCTTCTCCGGCGTGGCCATAGGCCGCATCGCGATCGTCGCCATAAGCGACCACATAGGCGCGGAAATCACAGCATTGATCACCAAGAAGCCGACAAAATAGTGCGGAGCCAGCCCCCACGTCAGACTGCGGAAAGCCAGCCACAGAAACACAGCGCTCACCGCACATGTCAGCGCCAGCAAGCGATCCGCCCGAACCCGCTGGTCGGCCAACGCTCCGAATAAGAGCGGCGCAACAAGTGCCGCCACACCGTGCGGGACAAAGGCCCACGGAACCAGATGCCCCAGTCCCTGCTCGCGCAACATGTGCGACACACTTGGAGCCCAGAATCCCGGCGCAGCTCCGATGAAGAAGAACACCACCGTCACCCAGAATAGACTCCCCCGCTGCAGCACACCTCCCCAATAGACCTCCCCTCATCCACACGCCACTCTGGAGAAAAAAATTCCCCCACAGAAGAGCCAACACACTCACCCCGCCAACAAAGCGAAACGGCGACTGCCAGCACTCAGTGCTTAAGTCTACTTCAAGCCAAAGCGTAAAAAGACAGCAGTTGGAGAGACATCCACATCGTGCGAGGCCACCGCCAGTCCGAAGACCACTGGGCGACTCATCGCTACGGTCTGCACACCTATCTCTTCCCAGCTCGTGCCATCTTCCCAGCTCGTGCCATCTTCCCTGTAGGATGCCGTGAACTACTTGCCCTCACGGCGGAGTCTGAGAAATGCTGAATCAGGCGCATTCCGCTCTATCGTAATCGCAGCGTTCCCACGGAGCACTCGCTCCGTTAGGAGCGGTAAATGATGCGCTAGCGGCCATTGCCAGCGTCCTCAAAAGACGAACGTCGCGCCATTTCCGCCAAGCCCCGAAATAAATCAGAGAACACCGGATCTTCTGGAAGCCCACTCGCCACCTAAGAAACTATCTAGATAGTATAACAAGCAGAACCACACGTCGCCAACATTATGAACTCTGAACTCCCCAGAGTGTCTAGCAGACTACCCACCTGAGTCGGCGCCCGCAGCAGGCACACTCGCACGCATGCCAGAGAACTCTCCTCATTCACATCAGACCAGATACACTCACCACTGCTATCCACTTGGATGAATATATTCACCTAGATTCCCAGTAGTTAACTCCTCCTCAAGTAGCCGGAGATTCGTCACACCAGAGCGGCGCTCCCTCAAAAAGTCATCGTAGAAGAGGATGAAGAAAAGGTTCACTGATGCCCCAGCTACATCGATAAAACGCTCCCACAACCGCGGCCTGTTTTTACAATCATCCGCAGCGAAGGACGGCAGGCACGCACCGAACCCAGCCCAACCACTAACACATCCGGATGGCCCACTTCGACACGGTTAGCGGTCGCCCGACGCACGAACGGGCCTGACGACGTCTGCTTTTCATTCTAAAAATTTGAAAAAATACGCATTCCCTCGGGAATAATTCTTAGCCCCAGAACATAACCGCTCCCATCTCCACACCCTCCCATTCCACCCTAGTAACCCTTCTTTCATCCAACCTCTTGCCCCGCGCCGCATTCTGCTTATGATCTGCGACATGTCCGCAGCCGAATCCCGCCGCCTTACTGAAATGTCCGCTTGTGGTGGATGAGCATCCAAGCTCGACCCAGCGTCACTCACGCAAGTTTTGCGTGGGCTCCCACAGTTCACTGACTCTCGCCTTCTCGTCGGATCCGCCACCGCTGATGACGCAGGCGTTTTCCTGCTAAACGACGAAACTGCACTCGTTCAGACGCTCGACTTCTTCACCCCCATCGTCGACGACCCTTACCTCTTCGGGCAGATTGCCGCCTCGAACTCACTCTCAGACGTCTACGCTATGGGCGGACGTCCCATCACCGCCATGGCCATCGCCGGCATGCCAAGCTCCATGGAAAACGAGGTCATCCACGAGATCTTTCGCGGTGGTGCAGAAATGGCGAAAAAAGCCGAGTGCTCACTCGTCGGCGGCCACACCATTAAGAACCCAGAGCCTATCTACGGGCTTTCCGTAACTGGCGTCGTCCATCCTAAGCGCTACATGGCGAACGCCCATGCCCGTCCTGGCGAGGTCCTAGTCCTCACCAAGCCGCTCGGCACCGGCATTATCTCCACCGCTATTAAGAAAGGCAACTGCCCAGACACACTCCGGGACGCAGCAGTCGCCAGCATGACTCACCTGAACAAGTGCGGAGCAGACCTCGCCGAGCAGGGCGTCACCATTGCGGGCACAGACATCACCGGATTCGGTCTTCTTGGCCACTTGATGGAGCTCTGCCAGGGCTCAGGAGTCAGCGCAGAGCTCGACCACACCAGCCTTCCGATCATCGACCCCACTGTCATGTCTCTCATCGAGGCAGGCGTAGTTCCCGGCGGAACAAAGAAGAACTTAGAAAACGTCGCAGCGCATACGCTCTTTCAAGACTCGGTCCCAGAGGCCTTCAAGCTTCTCGCCGCAGATGCGCAGACCTCTGGAGGCATACTCTTCACAGTCTCTGAGGAAAAGCTGCAACAGTCGCTCGACATCCTCGGCCAGCACCAGACACTCAGCGCCGCCATCATCGGCCGCACCACCGTGAAGCAATCGCACAGCATCATCGTCGCCTAGCCGGATGTCACAGCTCCCTCGCCGCGCCACCACCAGCTCCGTCAGACCTCGCTTCCTGCGAATCATCTGCCTAAGCTGGGCGCTGCTAGGTCTACTACTCGGCACTCAATTCGCCCGAGCCCAGCGCGCGCCAGAAGTCGAGATTACTGACATTTCCGGAGCCATCTACGTGTCCGCATGGGAAGTTGAGAAGGAAATCATCGTTCGTCCGCTAACGCTTCAGCAGCTCGGGCTCGATCTCCAGCTCACCCCGGGAACACGCGTCCCACCAGCCTATCGTGAGGCCCTTAAGCCCCGGATTACAGCATTTCTCTCAGAGAAGTTTCCCCTCTTCATTGACGGAGAAACCGCGCCCTTTCTCCCACCCTCTATCCAGTTCATCGATCCGAACCCCGGCGAGTTCATCCCTCTCCATCCTGACCTAGCAGTCGCTCCAGAGGACTTCATGATCAGCGCCACCTACGCTACACCCTTACCCACTCTCAAGTCCCAGATCGAGTTCCTCTGGCAGCTCTTCCCAGCCAGCATGGACACCGTTCCTATACGCATAGCCGACTCGCTCGGAACTCACGTGGTGGAGCCCTCACCAGTCACCGGCAGAATAGACGCCGGAGTCAAACTCGCAGTCAACCTACGTGACGCTCCTCAGGCCCCGCCCGCTCCGCCGAAGATGTCCCTCCCCATCCCCTGGCTCACAGCCCTCACCCTGGGACTATCGACGGTATTCCTCGTAAGAGCACAAAGACGCGCGGCCGTCATCTGCGCTATCGTAGCCCTCCCTGCATGGTTCCTCGTCCGCCCCAACTACGAGTTTATTCAGAAATCGTCCGCCCCACCTCCAGAACAGGCGAAGCTTATCACGGATCGCCTCCTCGAGGGCATCTACCACGCTTTTAGTTTTCGGGATGAAGACGCCCAATACGACGCCCTTGCGACCATCACCTCTGGAGACGCACTCACCACCATTTTCCTAGAAGCACGCCGCACCACTGGCAACCGCGAACGTGAGGGCAGCCAAGTCCGCATTCATAACGTGAGCATTCAGGAAATCACCGCCCAACCATTGCCAGAGAAAGCAGGATTCTCCGCCCACTGCCGCTGGAGAACTGCCGGCGAGATCGGCCATTGGGGGCACTTTCATAAAAGGCTCAATGTCTATGACGCCGACCTCGAGATCCAAGTCGTAGACGGCCAGTATAGACTCACCGGACTCACCCTGAACGATAGACAGCGCCAGTAGCCATGCTCTCCATCGACCAACTCACCTTTCAGTATACGCCTTCGTCATTCAGGCTAACCATACCTACTTTCACGGCACCGCCCGCAGCAGCCACCGCACTCGTAGGCCCCAGCGGCTGCGGCAAAACGACCCTCTTGCAGCTCGCCGCAGGCATACTGACACCAGACACAGGGAGTGTCCTGCTGAACGGAGCCCCTGTCCCGTCCGACCCCGCTTTCCGACTTCAGCGTATAGGCCTTATATTCCAAGAATTCGAGCTCGTTCCGCATCTCAGCGTCCTCGACAACATACGCCTCCCCTTCCTCCTCGGGCTCCGCACGAGTGAGTATGATCCACACAACCTGGCAGACCTCGTAGGGATAGCTCACCACCTGAAAAAGCTCCCTGGAGAACTCTCCCAGGGCGAGCGCCAGCGAGTCGCCATCTGCCGCGCGCTCATCATCAAGCCCAGCCTCATCCTCGCCGATGAGCCTACGGGAAACCTGGACCCCTCTAACAAAAAATCTATTCTCGACCTCCTGATCTCTACCGCTGAAGAACAGCAGTGCCCCCTCGTAGTTGCCACCCACGACCATGAGCTCCTAAGCAGCTTCGACTACGTTCACAGTTTTTCAGACCTCACGCAGTCATGAAGGGCCTCATCCACCTCAGCTGGGCGCATCTCAAGCACCGCCCGCTCCAGACCGCCGTCCTCATCGCTGCCGTCGCCATAGCTCTTTTTCTCCCTCTCGCCCTCCAAGTAGTCACCAGCGAGAGCAGCCGCATCCTTCAGCAGCGCGCGGCCTCTACCCCTCTCATAGTAGGCCCGAAAGGCAGCGCTATAGACCTCACTCTCGCCAGCCTCTACTTCATCCCCACGGATGCAGCACCACTCCCCTACGCCACATACAGCCGCATCAAGTCTGAGCGCCCGGGTAAAGTCATCCCCCTCCTCACACGCTACCACTCGGATGGAGCCCCCATCGTTGGCACGAGCTTGGGCTACTTCGAATCACGGCAGCTCACCCTCTCTCAGGGCTCCCTCTTCACCCGCCTAGGAGACTGCGTCATCGGGGCAGGACTCGCGAAAAAGCGCGGACTCAGGGTCGGAGACTCCGTCATTTCCTCACCTGAGAACCTCTTCGACCTCGGCGGCATTTACCCTCTAAAAATGCGCATCACCGGAGTGCTCGCACCAGCTCACACAGCCGACGATTCAGCCATTTTCGCCGATGTAAAGACCACCTGGATCATAGCCGGACTCGCCCACGGCCACGACGAGCTCAGCCAAGCCGAAACCCTACGAACCGACGGAGGTGTCGCCATCGCAAACGCCTCTGTCCGTGAGTTCACCGAGGTCACAGCAGCGACCGTGGACAGCTTTCACTTCCACGGAGACCGCAGCACCTATCCACTCTCTTCACTCATCGTCCTCCCCAAGTCAGAAAAGGCCGGAGCACTCCTACTAGGCCGCTATGAGACCGGCTCGGAGAACGAGCAGATCGTCATCCCAGCCACAGCCCTCAACAAGCTCACATCTACGCTCTTCGCCACCAAACGGCTCGTCACGATCGGCTTCCTAGCGCTCGGCACCTGCGCCCTCATTCTCGTCACTCTTGTCTACCTCTTGTCCCTCCGACTCAGAGAAAATGAGTTCACGACCTACACAAAAATCGGCGCTCCTAAACGCACCATCTTCTGGCTGAAAGCTGCCGATGCCCTCGTAATCTTAACCACGGGGATCATCATCGCCACAGCAGCCTCCCTCGTCGTGAAATCACTTGCCCCGACGCTTCTCCCTGCTTTGCTAACGTCATGATCCGCTTCGCTGCCATTGCATTTTTCAGCCTCGTCACACCACTCATCGCACTTCCGGAAATCGTCACGACGAACTACCCTCTGACCTACCTGACAGAGCGTATCACGGGAGATCTCGCCACCGTCTCTGCACCCTATCCCGCAGACGCGGACCCAGCATTCTGGCGGCCAGATGACGCCGCCATCACTCGCATGCAGAAGGCAGACCTCATCGTGACAAACGGTGCCACTTACGAGAAATGGTTAGACGCCGTCACCCTCCCCGACGACCGCCTTGTCGACACCTCCGCAGCCTTCGCTGATCGGTTCATTGTCGATAAACACGCTCACGTCCACAGCCATGGCCCGGGAGAGAAGCACTCCCACGGAGGCACGGCATTTACCACTTGGTTAGACCTGGCCCTCGCCCAGAAACAAGCAGACGCCATACTCGCCGCCCTAGAAGACACACTCCCAGACCACGCAGACACCTTTGCAGAGAATCACGCAAATCTCACCACAGACCTATCGGCCCTGCACGCCGCCATCACAGCGGCCACCCAGCCACTCGCCGACAAGACACTCCTCGCATCGCACCCCATCTACCAATACTTCGCCCGAGCTTACGGCCTAACCGTCGCTTCATTCACCCTCGAGCCAGAAGAACCCATCAGCGACAAGCAGGCTGGCGAAATCCTAAAGAAGTCACACAGCTCTCACGCCATCGCATTCCTCTGGGAAGGCACACCTTCCGAGGGAAATGCCCAATCCATAGAACTTCCACAAATCGTCATCCAGCCCTGCATGAACCGTCCCAAAGCGGGTAACTTCTTAACGGTCATGAATGCGAACCTAAAGGCCCTCAGGTCGCTATCTCCACAGCAGCCTTAGTCTAGCTCGTAGCCCTCATCCTTTTTCAGATTACCCGCTTCTATTGCCCAGCCGACGAGCTCGTCACAGCGCTCGTTCTCAGCATTTCCAGCGTGCCCTTTCACCCAGTTCCACGTGACCGTATGAGTGGCCGTCGCCGCGATCAGTCGCTTCCAGAGGTCCGCATTTAGGACCGGCTTCTTGTCGCTCTTCACCCAGCCCCTTTTCTTCCAACCAGAAATCCAGTTTTTGCGAAAAGCATCTACGAGATATTTAGAATCTGAGTAGAAATCCACCTCGCATGGACGCTTCAACGACTCGAATGCGGCGATGGCAGCAAACAGTTCCATACGATTATTCGTCGTGTGTCTAAAACCACCATTCACCTCGCGGCGTTTATCCCCCGCCATGAGCACGGCTCCGTAGCCGCCCGGCCCTGGATTCCCCTTCGCTCCTCCATCCGTGTAGATCGTAACCTGTGACATCACCGGGAGTCTCACCTGAGAGAAGGGGCGCTGTCGACGATCTTCCGTATTGGAACTTAGCCAGATCATGTTCAGCGTGCGCGCATGGCCCAGACCACTCCGTCAGATACCAGCGGTATGCCCTCCGGCATCCCCTACATCATCTCGAATGAGGCTGCCGAGCGTTTCTCATTTTACGGAATGAAGGCGGCGCTCGCCATCTTTCTGGCAGACTACCTCGGCGTCATAGGCGGCAGTAATATGAGCGAGGCGCAGGCCACGGTCTACGTCTCCCTCTTCGTGAGTGCAGTCTACATCACTCCCTTCTTAGGTGCGGTAATTGCAGACGCTTTCTGGGGAAAATACCGCACCATCATCACGCTCTCCATCGTCTACTGCCTCGGTCATCTCAGCCTAGCCGCCATGGGCGTAGGAGGCCTGGTTCAGGTCTGGCTCATCCTCGGCCTGGGCATGATCGCCATCGGCGCCGGCGGGATTAAGCCCTGTGTCTCCGCACACGTAGGGGACCAGTTCGGGAAAAATAATCAACACCTCCTCCCGAAGATTTTTAATATCTTCTACCTCTCCATCAACGTCGGCGCAGTCATCTCCAATCTCGCCATTCCCTGGATACTCAAGTGGCACGGTCCCCACTGGGCCTTCGGTATTCCTGGCGTCTTAATGGCTCTGGCCACCGTCGCCTTCTGGAAAGGTCGCGACACATTTGCTCACGTTCCTGCAGAGCGCTCCACATTTTTTCGGGAGACATTCAGCCGACAGGGACTGGCCATTATGGCGAAGCTCATTCCACTCTATCTCTTCGTCGCCGTCTTCTGGTGCCTCTTCGACCAGACCGCTACAACCCTCGTTTTTCAAGCCACTCGCATGGACCTCACCTTTCTCGGTGTCACCTTTCTCCCATCCCAGATTCAGGCCTTTAATCCCTTCCTCATAGTCGTTCTCATCCCTCTATTTACCTACGTGATCTACCCGCTGGTAGGAAAGGTGATCACGCTCACACCACTGCGCAAGGTCGGCGCAGGACTCTTCCTGATGGTTCTTTTCAGCGGAATCATCGTTTATGCTCAGGAAGCCATAGATAGAGGCGACACGCCGAGCATAGGCTGGCAGCTCCTCGCCTACATCGTTCTGACGACTGCGGAGGTCATGATCTCCATCGTCTGCCTCGAGTTCTCATACACCCAGGCTCCCAAGAGCATGAAAAGTCTGATCATGGCTCTATTCCTACTCGCAGTCACTGCGGGGAACCTCCTCACCGCAGGAGTCAGTCACTTCATTCAGATCCCGTCCTCCCCGCTCACAGACCCTCCCGCAGCTCACGTTACAACTGCAGAAGCTCTAGTAAACACAGCCGCAACCACAGGCGATCTCCCCGCGCAACTCGATCGCGATGATCTCACCTACACCAGGCTAGACGCCAAGTCCGCACGCATCTCCTCACCTGGGCCCGACGGCGTGTTCCGGACACAGGACGACCTCAATACCAGCATCAGCCTCGTGCCGACAAAAACAGTCGACCAGGGGACTTGGCTCGCCCGCCACTCGAGTGCAGGTGCAGCTGACACCCCCACCGAAAAGGCACTGGTCGAGATCACCCACGCCACAGGCGGCGGCGTGACCCTAGAAGGCGCAGCCTACTTCTGGCTATTTGCCAAGATCATGCTCCTCACCTTCATCCTCTTCATTCCCTACTCGCTTCTCTACAAGCCCACAAAAAACATCGCCTAGCGGCAGAGTCACTCAGCCATCACTTCGTCCAGAAGTCGCTTCACACCATCGCCCGCCACTCTGGAACCCGGGTGTAACCGTTTCGCCTCTAGATACCAACTCAGGGCGGAACCAGTCTGCTGAGGCGTCCGCTCCTCCAGCTGCTTCGCCCTCTCTAGAGCATTGGAAAATTCCGCAACGCGGCTACTCAGGTCCGCGACTCTCTGACCCAGCACCGGGTCGTCAGGATAATCCTCGCGCAGCAGAGTCAGACGCTCCCAGGCATCGAAGTTCTGCCCGGCATCCGCCAACTGATTCGCAGCAAAGAGACCACCCTCGATCTCCTTGATGCTCGTCATAATTTGCTCAAAAGCCGCCATCTTCGACTCATCATCTGAAATGGCCGGAACAAGTTCATACTGTCGCTTTACGATCTCGCGGTAATTTTTCTCAGAGAAAAGCCTATCGAAGTCATTGCGCGCCTGAAACAGGGAGCCACCTCGCTCCACCAACTCGTCGAATTCATCCAGCTTAGGATTCTGAGGCCACGCCTCCATAGCTGACTTAATCGCCCCCTGAGCCTTTTCCGCATTTCCCTGTGCGAAGTGATTCTTCGCCATCATAATGCTCATGTCAGACGCCCGGGTGTAAGTCGCGATCGCAGCCCGCGGCTTCGTCCCGTCAAAATCCGCCACCGTCTCATCCAGAGTCTCCAGCAACCCCTGCGCAGTCCCATAGTCTCGCACATCCATCGCCGCGATCAATTGGTAGCTCTGCCGGACGAACAGCTGAATCTTACGCTTAGATTCGTAATCAAGAGTCGTGATCGCCGGGAGGAATTCTCCCACAGTATAGGCCTCCGTCAGTCGCTTCGCAGCGCTCGTCAGCTCGTCGCGCTTGAGAAGGTATCGAAACCCCTCCACCCCCTTGCGCACATCACGAATCGCCTCATTCGCTAGAGAGTCCAGCGTCCCTACCGTCGGATTCATACCGAAGCCTTCCGTGAATAGCTTCCCCGTCTCAGAATTCTTGTCGAAATTCAGCGAGGTATCACCATCACGCCATATCAACGTGTAAAAACGTGCTGCCATCACCACGTGCTCGAAGCGACGCTGGGCGAAAAACTGCACAATCATCGCCTGAAATTGAACCTTTGCCTGCACCACTCGCAGCTCAGTCTTCGAGGTCTGCAGAGCCTGCAGAGCAGAAATCTCTTCGATCCGCCGCACCGCATCCTGGTAGCGTATAGATGCCACTCCCTTCCCACGCCGGGTCTCCCTCACAACCTGTCCGTCCTGCTTGAACTGTAGCCCAGAGTCCTCCGCCGTCAGATCCGCATTCCGAATCAGTCGTTGCCTCTCCTGCTCCATAGCAGACGTCAGATCCTTCACCCCACGGATGTCATTTTTCGCTAGCAGCGCAGAATACACAGCTTGGGCCAGAGAATCACACAGCTTAGCATCACCTTCATACGCAGACGCCAGAGGCAGCATTTTAAATGCCTCCCGCAGCTGCGGTCCTTTCTCATTCGTTGGCGCCAGTGACGCGAGAATCCCATCAATCGTCTTCCTATAGAGCGCCGCGCCCTCCGAACTGTCAGGTGGTTCAGAGAGATATTTCTCAAAGCGAGCACCGAAAAAACGATTATCCGTCGCCGACCAGGACTTTCCATTCCACGTCACCACCTCAGAAGACGGATCCAGAAATGGCAGCTCTTGACCCAACGGCCCCGCAGGAGCAGGCGCCGCTTGAGCAGCTGGTGCAGAATCAGTCCGGGACGGAGCCGGCTTCTGGGCTTCAGGCGGCGTATAAACTTGGCCGAACACTCCGAGTGATGATGCTCCCAGCGCGAACACAGTGCGTATGATCATAATTCTTAGGATTAGAGAGGGGAAATACCTGACGCCACAGCGATACCACCGTCGCGAAACCTGACCTTAAATGCGTAATCTTGACGAATATCTATGTTCCCGCTCTTCAAAGACGCCGGAACCTCAACCGGAATAAACCCGCTCGACCCACCCTGCTCTACGTAGACAGACAGCACCTGGCCCCGGTCCCCATTCCAGCGCAGCTTCTCGTCCACAGTTCCCTCGATCACATACTCATTCCCCCTGAGCGAATTCCCATTTTCCTGAAAATCCGACACATCGAGCGTTGCGACACCCTCGAACCCTTTGTCCGTAGACCCGCCCATGGCTTGAAATCCAAAGTAGCAAAGAAGAATCAAAAGAAGACCTCCTCCAAACATGACCGCGGGCTTGGGCCCAGAACTCGCTCGACGTGGCATACCTTATTTCTACCGAATTAATCTGACCCGGAAAGCACCAATCCCGCCCACACCCAGAAGCTGGAAAAACACCCGCCCCACCAGCAACTCCTGACACATTGCAGGTAAAAATCACCTTGAACTCCCCCCATTCAGCTCTAACTTAACTCTCTCGAGAGAGTTCTCTCTCGGGAAATAACCGGCTCCCCCTCACAGGATAGCCACCATAAATAAACAGATACAATAGAATGAAAATTAACAAAAAGCACCGTAAGGGCTTCACTCTCGTGGAGCTTCTCGTTGTGATCGCGATCATCGTCGCCCTCGCAGCACTCTCCGCTCCAGCCATCCTGAAGCAGCGTAAGAAGGCAGACATGATCCAGGCGACTAGTAATGCTCGCCAGATCTTCGCGACCCTTCTCGACTTTGACCAGGATCAGGGATCTTTCCCCAGCGCTGACACCCTCGAGGAGCTCAGCGAGTCTGACGACATCCCAGCATACGACACGAACAACTCCAACGGAATGTTCTCGCAGCTCATCGGCGCAGGTTACATCGACTCAGAAGAGATCTTCTACGCGAAAGGTGGAACTAAGAAGAACAGAAAGCCTGATAACGTTTACACAAACGCTGACGAGACCCTCGAAGAAGGAGAAAACGGCTT
Organism: Endocladia muricata; assembly: GCA_032356245.1. Lineage (NCBI taxonomy): Eukaryota > Rhodophyta > Florideophyceae > Gigartinales > Endocladiaceae > Endocladia > Endocladia muricata. The sequence goes on from JAUKWC010035610.1 coordinate 59,155, forward strand.
CGGTTACGTAATGATCGGCGACGACGCCATGTCAACAAGTGACCGCTCAGGTCGCCCTATCGCACTCGCCCCTCTTTCTGAAGATGGCGGAGCAGACGGCACGTTCAATCCTGATCCATATGACAACAAAGCAGTCATCCTCCGTCTCGACGGATCGGTCAAGTCAGAGCGCATCAACAAGAACAACCGCAAGGTCAAAGGTGGCTCAGGAACTATCCTCGACACCGGTGAAGACAGCGTATGGGGTGAAGCAGACGAGCCCACAGTGCTCCTCCCACTCGGCCTCGAGTAACCCACCCAAGGTCTTAAGCACCTCATCACTTTCCAAGCGGAGCCTCACAGCTCCGCTTTTTTTATGCTCCAAGACCCTCAGTAAACCCAAACCGCAACCAATCCTACCCAAGTGTCCCTAATAACGACATAGCCCAGAGAGCTTCACCCTTGATGATACGAAGCTTCACACATCTGGAGACACACAAATGAAAAAAAAGCGCGCAATGAAGAAACCTCACAGGGGCGATAGGGTAGATACAGATATCAGGACATTGTAAGCCGCCTCCAACCGCCTCGCTGCCAAGGAAATAAAAGTGACTCACACTGCCCAAACACACTCCAATAGCACAGAAGAGCCCGCCTCACCCATGAGAAAAGCCCCTCACCGCTAGAAGAGCTGAATAAATCCTTCCAACGACCATCCAGATCACCTTCTGAAAGTTCCTAAGAAAGACCCTTGTTCGTCCTTGCAATAAAACATAACACCGCTCAGACAGTAATACAAGAAATCAACTAAGCAACCAACCGTTGCTTACTAAGTTTCTCAACACTACCCGGCTTTGCCCGACCTGATCATCTAACTACATACTACTTCAATGAAAAACACATACATCCAAAAGCGCCGTAAAGTCGGTGGTTTCACCCTCCTCGAACTTCTCGTCGTTGTCGGCATCCTCGCCATCATCGCCGGTGCAATCATCGCAGCCTACGACGGCTTCCAGCAGCGCGCAGCCCGCCAGACTGGTGCAAACACAGTCGCTTCACTTACGAACACAGTCCGTAACTTCACAGCGACCTCAGGTGGCCTCCTTCCAAATAACCTTGAGTCTCTTATCCAAGCTGCGCCAACAGGTGTTACACGGAATCCCACCTCCGGAGCGTGGGTAGCCACAGCTGCAGTCACTTCGACAGAGTCTGTCGGCACCGTTGGCGCCGCTAACGCATTCCTCAATGCAAACCTTCAGACCAAGCTCGCTGGACCAGCCGGCGGTGTCCCTGCAGCGAAGATTCTGACCGCTACACAAGTTGGAGCGCTGACTAGAGCAGGGATTACCACACTCCGTTACGCTGACCCGCTCGCATTCACTGATAATGGATCAACTCGGATCCCCCTTACTGGATTTACAGATACCGCTTCAACTGGTGGTTTTTCAGTCCCAGGGTTCTCTTCAAGAACTATCCAACAAACAATCTTTGGTGACCCTACCACAGACGCAAACAACAGCGCCGCAGGTTACACAGCTCCAATCACCACCGCATCCACCTTTATGGTATGGGGAAACCAGGTGGCTGATGACGATCCAGCAGTCCGCACAGCCCTCTTCGAAAACCAGCTCGTAAATGCTCCTGCTGACGATGTTCTTGTCGCTTTCGGCGTAGGCAAAGAGTCAACACTCGTAAGAGACAGCGCTCAGCAAGCTGCAAACACAAGCTCTAGCCTCCTCGGAGTTGCTAAGCTAGCGAGCGCTCCATTCTATGGCGCAGTTCTCCCTTCTGAATACAACCACTACATCCTCCTTGTAAACGTGACTGTAAACTCAGGCTCTCAAGCAGAGTTCGTCGCAGTAATTGATCCTCGCGGCAACTCCATCGACGACGGTGCCACAGGCCGCTAATCTAGACTTGGTTCACGCCTAAAAGATTCTTATCATGTCGGCCTCCTCTGTGGAGGCCGACATTTTCTGCTGAAAGCTCAAAGCTTTCATATTATTCACCTAATCATTCGAGCCGTATGACCCACCTCAATTCCAAACTTACCAAGAAAAGGACAAATCGCGCCTTCACCTTACTCGAACTTTTGGTTGTCGTTGGCATTCTCGCGATAATAACCGGCGTCGCGATTACGAATTTCCAAGGCAACCGAATTCAAACCGAACGCCATTTTGCCCGCGAGACGATGATTAAGATCAAGACCGCACTCCTTGCATTCCGCGAGGACATGGGGGCCTTTCCTAACGAGGCTGACTTGGCCCCAGTAAACCTAGATATTCCACTTGATACATTTGGTGGAAGCGGCAAAATAAATTCCACACTCACCGCCCGAAACACTGGTGGTGTAAGTTCCTCCGACCAAGACCTTTGGTCAGGCGACTTGCCAAATCAGTTCGGTGAAGCCGCTTCCGACAAATCTATCATTAATTTCTGGGCTCTCTTTAACAAACCCGTCGACATTATGGATCCAACGCGCTACGACGTCAACAAAGACACAGGCTTGGGCTGGCACGGTCCATATTTGAGGATAGAGACAAACCACCGTTACGACGAACAGTCGCGAAAGTATGGCAACATCTTTGCCATAGGTGACAACATCCCAGCTACGACCCGAGTAGGATCCTGGTTTACCCCCTTGCTGCTGACACCGGAACAGAAGAAGTCACCACTCACACCTCGATTCCGACAAGTTCTGAGCTCCGGAAACCCAATTAGGTTTGTGAAAACATCAGGTGGCTATTATCTCCATAGCTTCGGTCATAACGGACTCGATGATGACTTTGCTGCCGCCACGTTTGTCATCGGCACCAGCCCATTCGATGATCTATGGATCTTCGTAGCGCCTCTTAATCCATCTTTTGACAACTCAGGTCCCCTCCCTCCAGCTCCCCCATCAGCTCTCAGCATAGACAGTTCTTTCTAAAGAGCTACTCACCCAGCACTCGCCATGACCCAAAATAAACCTTTTAGCAGTGAACGAGGATTTACACTCCTAGAGCTCATCATCGTTGTCGCTATACTCAGCATCATCGCTTCCTTTGCATTCGTATCTGTAGATGATGATAGGGATCAAGCCAGTTACGAAGGCACTCGAGATCGTTACTACACAATACAGCGGGCCCTCATTGGACCAACAGGTTTTGAGGAAATTAACAACTCACCAGTCTCTGATGGATTTCTCAATGACGTAGGTGTTATGCCGGGCATGCTCCCAGGTAGTCGCGGCCTGCTTGACCTCATCAGTATTCCACTTATCGACAACGGGACCACTAGCAAAAAACCAGCTTACGTGTCTTGGCGACGAATTGGTTCCGAACCAAAGTCAATCGCTGCCGGGAGTAGAAACCCAAAATACGCAGCTCTCTCCGGGCTCATAAACGTCATGCACGGGTGGAGAGGTCCCTATGTCGGCGGAAATTCAGGATCGCTAAATCTCTTGGACGATCTCTGGGGGCGCACGTCTGGCGGCAACTCGCAGTTTGTCTATGTCCCCCCTGGTTTCCAACGAACCACACGCCCTAAGGTGCCCAAATATCCACTAGTCCCTCTTGGCACTAGCTCAACAACGAACGACACGGCACGTATTGTAACGGTGGGAGAACCACAAAGATTTAGCGCAGATGTCGCATCATTTGATCTATACAGCCGTGGAAAATTTGGAACTGATGACGAGGAGCCTGATCCCCTCGGAAACAACAGCGACACCTTTTCCGAGGACTACCCCACAGGAGCAACGCGAAATATCACCGTCGCTTCATACCAGAACAATAACATCGAGGTGCCCATTGAGATTGTCATCCGAATTCCTACCGCAAGCATAGCAAGTAATGAGGCAGACTCCATCTACGTTGGAGCTGTCTACCCGGGCATCGACCTCTCTGAGCCGGCTAGGTCTTCGAGTAGTTTCCATCCGGCGTTCAATTTCAGACCAGACACGAACCGGCCGAATACAAATCTGCGTGGATACACCGACGCTGCCGTCAAATTATCCGACTTGGAAAAGCGCACTGCTGACAGTGTGGCTCCTGACCCTACATCGACAGGCACGGCGGGCAAAACGGTGGATTTCACATTCTTCAAGATGCAACTAGCTGGCAAGACTGACGCCGCCGGAAACGCGCGTCCTAGAGAACTCAGTTTCAACAAGCCCTATGCTCGGCGCTTTCAATTGGTCCTCTTCGATTTGAGTGGATCTCCCAACAAAAGCTTGGCCGAAGCGCTGCGCGCAGTCCACCCACAGCAATTTCTTGTCTTTCCCAAAGCCACCAATAAGGCAAACGTGACCTCAGGCACTCTCTGGGATGTCGAATAATCTACCCTCTATGCTTCCTGCCATCTGCTTTCCTCTATGAGCACCTCTTCCGCCGAACTACTTACAAAAGACAAAGCTTCACCTCTTCTCAAGAAGCCAGATGCAGTTATTCTCGTCGTAGACCTTTTTAACTGCGTTGCTGTAAAGGTCGCACAAGGAGAGATCCAGCACACGGCTATTGCTCGAGGCGTTAGTCAAAAAGAAAACGCTCAAAACGCTCTCCAGCTTCTTAGAGAAGAAGCGAAACGCTTATCCCAAGACCTTATTGTCGTCTCCCACGAGGCTGTGCTCACGACCGTTCCTGTCACCTTCAGTGCTGATACTTCGTGGCTGGATGCCAACCAAGCACTTGTTTGGCAGTTGAATGAAATTCTTACTGATATCTTTCCAACACCCAAAACAGCGCAAGTCATCGAGACCACATCCTTTCTGGACGGCGAAAAACTCGAAAAATGGAAACAGTTTCTTAGTTCCAACCCTGAGCCCGGGAATGTCGAACAGGCCCTAACTACCCTAGGACTCGCATCGGAAGCCGAATTAGACTCAATCCACAGACAGCTGGAAAAAATCGCTCCGCAATCTCTAGAGCAACTCCACCTTGGATGGAGACCAATGGCCGGAGAAGAAACTGCTGTCATAGCTATCCGAAAAGAACTTCGACAAGCTTGGTTAGCCTTCGGCAAAAAGAACAAACTCAAGCTAAAGGCAGTTCTCCCGCTAACCATGCCTGGCGAGGAGGAGATGAAAGGTGGAAAAGGTCACTTTACAAAGATCTCACCTGCGAAGGTAAGCACCTACTATTTCGAGAAAGGGCTCCTCCATGAAGTTCGTGACTACCCGCGCCAGACCACACTCCTGCCTGAATCCTGGGTTCTTGGATTGAATACGCCGGGCGAAGCAGAGCAAAGGATCTTCTGTTCCAAGCAAGATGCAGCATTGCTCGCTCGCTATCTTCCCGAGGACACCCCTCTCACCATGCCCCTCGTTTTAACCGGGGAAAATCGGACGGAAGAGATCATAAAGAATGTCCTACATTTCGCCGTCCTTCCTCCTCAGGAGAGAAGCTTACCCTTCATTTCTCCTCTCGAACCGCTACCTCCACTGAGCAAGAGGCGCCTGCCTTATTACGGAAGCGCAGCAGCCATCGGAATCCTTGCAGCAGGACTTATGATTAAGCCTGCTCTAGATGAGAAGAGGCAATTGACTGCAGCCCTAGCAGATAAATCGAAAAACCTAGCTTTCCAAGGATCTGAGATAGCTCGCCTTCAAGGAGAAAAGAAAGCTGTAACAGAGGCCAAGTCCAAGATCATAGTCCTCCAAAGAGCTCTAGCCGAAGGATCGGAAGGCCCAAAGGTGCGAGGAAAACTAAGTCGCTTCAGTTCTGCAGCACATCAAAAGGAAGTCCTCTATCAAATGGCGCAGAACTTTAACGATCAAATTCAGATCGAAAGCTATCAAGCAAATGCTGAGGGAGCTATCAACCTGATAGGCTCTGCCCCATCGCGACAAGTCCTTACAAGCTTTGCTTCGCCATTTCTCCAATCTTTAGAAGCCATGCGAATGCCACCCCATGTGCTCCTTTTCAATTTTGATCAGCCTACGTTCAGCTATCAATACGTCATTAAAGCTAAATAGAACTCTGCTGTGATCTCTTATTTACAAGAAAGAATACGACCCTCCGAGATTTTACGACTCGTATTATTAGTAGTGATAATCGCCGGCACTGCATGGATATTTAAGTCAAAGGCTATCACGCCTGATGTAGTCGACTTGAGGGCGAAGTCATCGGGACTCGATAAAAGACTCGGATTCAATCAAGGCCAGATCAATCAGCTCAGTGAGGCGGGTGACCTCTCATTTCTTCGATCTCAGATCGAAGACCTCGAGAATACAATGACTCTCCGAGGTATCACACTGGAAGCGACCGGAGAAGATGAGGAGAAGGAGTCATTTCAGGCTAGTAACCTCGAAGAGACCACCACCAAAATCAACGAAGCCGTTGAACGAGCTGCCATCTTTATAAGAAGCTCTACACCAACCGGCGAGCAGGACGGCCGCGAGACAAGGCTAATTGAGGGAGATGGCGACTTTAACGCAGTCATCCGCGCCCTTAGCGGACTAGATGCACTAAACGTGAGTGTAACCGAAATAAATTTGACTCGTATATCCAACTCGACAGGGCTAAAAATCCGACTTTCCCTCGCATTCTAACGCTTCTTAAAGATCCCTTTTTTTCATAATGTTTGCTCCGCCACCACCCCTTTTAGAACTTCTTCAAGCGTGCATTGACGGCGAATTGTCCGATTTGCACGTAAGCACGAATGCTCCACCTATCGGTCGCCTTTATGGAAAACTTGTCCCTCTAGGCCGTGAATCTTGGCAAAGAGACAGAGTCGAGCATCTCGTTCGTGCCATGACCACTCCTGAGTCATTTGCTCGGCTAGAGGAGGAAAAAGCACTAGATAGTGCCTGGTCGGTAGATGACTACCGATTCCGTATCAATATCTTCAAAGAGCGAGGGTTTTACGCGCTAGCAATCCGAAAGCTTGATACGAATACAAAAACCATGGAAGAACTCGGCTTGCCCTCGGAAACCTACGGCTTAACCCAGTATCCTTCTGGCCTCATCCTTTTCACTGGTCCTACTGGCTCGGGAAAGTCAACTTCGCTTGCCGCCCTTATAGACAATATCAACGTCCACCAGTCGCACCATATCATTACAATCGAGGACCCAATCGAATACGTCCACAAGAATAAGAATTGCCTAATTCATCAACGCGAGGTTGGAACTGACGTTTTAGGCTTTTCCGAAAGCCTGCGCGAAGCTCTTCGAGAAGATCCCGACATCATCCTAGTTGGAGAGATGCGAGACCTCCCAACGATTCGTGCAGCAGTTACCGCAGCCGAAACTGGTCACCTCGTTCTTTCCACACTTCACAGTCGTGATTCAGTTAGTGCCCTTGACCGAATCATCGGAATGTATCCGGCCGACGAGCAGGACACAATTCGCCGCCAGCTAAGTATGGCTCTTAAGGCAGTCGTTACCCAGACCCTCCTCCCTAGTCCAGACGGAAAAAGCCGTAGCGTCGCAGTGGAGCTCCTAAAGAACTCAAACGCCGTCGCGAACCTAGTGGGCTCCGGCCAGTTCAAACAAATCTATTCCATTCTAGAAACCAGCTCAGGTGAAGGAATGCTGAGTATGGACCACCACCTAGCCTTCCGAGTCTGGGAGGGCAAAGTCGCACTTGAACTTGCCGTGACAAAGACTCGCAATGAACAGGCCTTTCGGGAGCGCCTTCAGTATCTGAACCGACAGGGCCCAGGCGGAGCGGGAGCACCTCCCCAAGGTCAACAGGCAACAGCAACTCCACGTTAACTTCTCCCCATCACCATGCCAGCTTTCCAATATATCGCCATGAAGGCGAACGGCCAGCGTTCTACCGGAACGATGGAGGCCAACTCTTCGAACGAGGTTGCGACCAGGCTAAAATCTGATGCCCTTTTCCCAGTAGAAATTCGATCACTGAAGAAGGAAGACGTCGGATTCAAGCCCATTCAAGAAATTGTCTCTCGGATGCCAGTTTCGAACACTGACCGAATCATGCTGCTGAGGGAATTGGCGATGATGACCAGAGCGGGTATTACCCTTCCGAACGCGATCGGCAGACTTGGCCAGTCAGCAGTAAAGCTGAAAATCAAGGACTGTATGTTTGGAATTCAGGAGCACATTCAGGAAGGTATGCCCCTATCTGAGTCCATGATGCTCTACCCCGGAGTCTTTTCGAACGAGGCCTCGCATATTGTTTCGAGCGCCGAACAGACTGGTGAGCTAGCTGACGCCTTCACGCGAATCGGAGACGGCATCGCCTTTTGGACTCAGATCAAGAAAAAAGTTATCGAGAGTATCACCTACCCCGTTATCATCATCATCGTAGCGATCGTTGTTGCTGCTTTTATGCTCTTGAGCTTCATCCCAAAGCTTAAGAGATTCTTAGCTGGCGCCGGACGGGAATTACCCGCCTTTACCCAGCTCGTCTTTGACGTAGCAGATTTTGTCAGAGAGAACTTATACTCGATTCTTGGACTGGTCGCCGCCATAGTAATCGGCCTCATCGTCATTTGGAAACGACCAAAAGGTCGTCGATTTCTTGAGGGAATTATCTTAAAAATACCGATATTCGGAAAAATCATGACCTTGATGGAGATGGCTCGCTTCTGTGGAATTTTGGGAGGCATGGTCAACAGCGGAGCAACTCTCACGAATTCACTTCCTATTCTCAAAGACACCCTCGTCTTTGCACGCTACAAGGACTGGATAGACGATTTAAGAGAAAGCCTAATGGACGGTGACAGCCTAGCCACCGGCGTCCAGACTCCTCTAGTTCCTCTCACAGCTCAGTCCGTCATTAGTTCTGGTGAAGAATCAGGATCGCTCCCTCAGGCCCTCAAAGAACTTGAGGATTTTTTCAGTGAGACCCTACAGCGCATGCTTGCCCTCATCATGTCGCTTGTGGAGCCAGCCCTCATTCTGTCAGTTGGTGGCTTCGTCGGTTCGATTTATCTCGCTATGTTCCTAGCTCTGCTCTCAATTAACAAGGCAGCTTAACTGTTTCACCCTAGTCCACTGTTAATCATTCCAAACTTATCATCATGAAACTATTCGTTCCCATCCTGTCTACTGCTTTCCTGGTAGGCTCTAGCCTGTCCAGTCTTGGGCAGGTGCAGGTTCCCACTGCGGAAATACCGCAAGCAAATGTTCCGGTTGCTCCGACGCCTAATCAAACACCAGCAACGGATCAAACGCTGCCTACCGATGCGCAACCAGCTAATCCCGCACCGTCTTCAGCCAATGGGGCTGCAGATCCAGGCCTTCCCCAAGCGCCGACGTCTGCTTCCGTCACAGTAATGACTGCAGAGGAGCTTGCGTCTCTCAATGCCGAGACCCTAGAAAATCCATTTCTCACATCTTCCGCGAGCCAAGGAGCAATAAATGCCGCCAATGCTCAGCGCGCCGCCAACAATTTCTCACTCGCGGGCGTCATTCACGTCGGTCAAAGCAAGATTGCAGTTGTTCGCGAGCTAGCAGCAAATGGCCGGGCGTCTGCGAACGCACCAATTCAATATCTTTCCTCTCAAGGAGATAGCGTTCTCAAAATCGCCAGCGCTCCAGATCTCAAGTTGAGTGTCATCAACATTAATGTCAGCTCAGTCGATCTTGAAGTCGAGGGCACATCAGAAGTAGTTTCACTTCGCTAGTCCATTTTTCACACGCCAATTTCTATTTCCAATGCGTATTCAATCATTTCTAGCAAGTCTAACGATAGGCTTCGCTTCACTCATACCCGCTGCAGCTCAGCAAACTATTGACCTCATCAATGTCGATGGTCTCACAGTTAACGAAGCATGCCGTATGATCTCTTTCGCCACCGGCGTGAGTATCACTCCAACTTCACAAGCGCGGAGCATCGAGTGCTCGATTCTCATTTCAAACGCCACTATCGAAGAGGCCATAAGCAAAATCTGCGTCTCCTCCGGCCTAGTCTACCGCAAAGACGCTGTTCATGGCGGTTTCCTCATACTCTCACTTGAAGAGTATCAGCAAAATATCATTGTTGATGCTGGAGAAAAAATCCGCGTTTTCACTGTGGAGCCAGCAAACGTCTCGTCAATCGCCCGAGCAATCGAAGCAATCTTTCCTTTCGACGCTGTATTAGAAGAAGGTGAGGGCATCTTAGATTTTAAGACCACTTCAGAAATCGCAGCAGGCTCTGGAGGCTCCTCACAAAGCAGCGGCGGATCGGGTCGAGGTGTTGGATCAGGTCGAGGATCAAATTCCGGCAGCTCCATCGACTTCGGTAGTCAAAATGGCCGAGGCCAAGGTGCACAAGCTCAACGCAACAGTGGTGGTAATGCTCTCACGCAGATTGCGGCTCTAGAAACTGAGCAGCAAACTACGTCCGGAGACCAAAAGAAATCTACACCATCCGGTTCGGCAATTTATGTAAATACAAATATAGAACACAACCAGGTGATCGTTCGCACTGCGAATGCCGATGCTATCCGCCAGATTGAGCAACTTGTTGCCCGTCTTGACCGTGCGGTTCCTCAGGTTCTTCTAGAGATGCAAATTCTTACCCTCGACATCCGGGACGAACGCAAACAAGGCGTGAGCTGGACATTTGGTTCAGAAGGAGACACCCAAACACAATTCAGCCCGAGCATTGCTAGACCAGTCGGCCAGGACTTTGTTTACCAGTTCCTTAGTTCAGATATCTCCGCAAGACTTGAGCTTCTCGAAAGTAACAGAAATGTTGAAGTTATAGCCAGACCGAGCATAGTCGCAACAAACAACCGTGAAGCAGAGATTGTAGTAGGAGTTGAGCGGGTCATCATCGTTGGCGCCTCTACCCAGACAATCCCGGTAGATAATGGTAATCCCATCATCACAGAAAGCGTCGACACTGAAATCCGCACCGTGGGAACGACACTCCGCATCCTCCCGAGAATTAACTCCGGGGATATCGTCACACTCTACGTCGAACAGGAAACAACCGAGATCGTCCCAGGAGGCAGTATTCCTCTAAACGGCAGCCCGTTTGATATTGATGCAATTAGCACTCAGTCAGTAGCGGCTACAGTTGCAGCTAAGAATAACAACACCATCGCAGTTGGGGGGCTCATTCGCTCCAGAACAGACGACTCTGCCAGCAAGGTCCCAGTTCTTGGAAGCATCCCTGTTGTGGGACGTGCCTTCAGGGGATCTGGAAAAGAGAATACGAAGGAGGAGCTTATCCTACTCATCACCCCGCACCTCATGGGTAGCAAGCACAACGGCCAACTCGTGACAGATGCTTATGTTAATGAGCACTCAGATCACTCATCTATTCGTGCTGGTCAGGATCACTTAAATGTCCACAACCGTTCTCTGCAAGCTCATCGTCAGCTTCACAACGGATCCGGTAGCCATAGCTCTGTGCTTCCGCACAAGTCTTATGCGCACGGTGCGAAGAGCCCTCCTATCGAAGTTTATCAGAACTACGAAGAAACTACTGCTCCAGCACCTTCTGCTGAGCCCCGCCGTGAGCGCGTTAGCTTCATGAAGCGTAAGAAGCGTTAGTCGCTTTTGCTCCAAAAATTAAAATACCTATAACACTCATATGGCACAGGTCGCTCAAAAAGATGATGCACTGATAGACGTCAGTAAGATCACTATTGATCCGGCCTGTGCTTATGTGATTGCTGGTAGCGCCGCCCGGCGTTTCCAAGTTCTTCCCTTCACGAAGATCAAAAATAAGTTCTACGTCGCCTGCCGTAAGAATGATCAAGACAGTGCTCAGCGCCTCATGGCCAAGCAACTCAAGACGGGCGATGAGTTGGTCTATAAGTTCTGTGAACCGGACGCCCTTGAGAAAGAGATTCTCAAGATCTATGGATCTGCCGCAGCCGCGCAGTCCGTTACTCAAAATGAGGATTCAGCGGCCGTCGCTGCCTCTAAAGAAATTTTGGACGCTGCCATCATTGACGGAGCTTCCGACATACACATCGAGCCTGGTCCAGAGAACATGACCTGTCGTTTCCGGACGAGTGGTATCATGAAGATCTTCTCGCGGCGTCAGATGGAAGACCACGCCACCCTTGTTTCCCGCATTAAAGTGCTTGGAAACATGGACATATCCGAGAAGCGCCTCCCTCAGGACGGTAAACTCTCTTACACTTTCCGAGGCGGCGAACGCTCAGTAGATGTGCGTATCGCCTCCATCCCCACCAAATATGGGGAGAAACTCACCCTTCGTCTGATCGGTGCAACCGTGATCCCTGATAACGTCGCAGCTCTCGGCATGCGGAAGGATCACGAGAACATTCTCTACGAAGCTCTCGAAAAGCCCCAGGGTATGGTCCTCGTGACCGGACCCACGGGATCGGGAAAATCTACCACGCTCTACTCTTGTCTCCAAAGACTCGTGGCTAAGGGTAACCTTAGTATTCTCTCCCTTGAGGATCCAGTCGAGTATGACCTTGAAGGTGTGACTCAGGTCGAGATATCAGCCGAACGGACTACATTTGCGAAGGGCCTACGCTCAGCGCTACGTCATGACCCCGACGTTCTTCTCGTAGGTGAGATCCGTGACCCTGAGACGGCCGCGATCGCATTCCGAGCTTCAATTACAGGTCACTTAGTCCTCTCTACTCTGCATACCAACTCCTGTGCGGCTACGCTCACACGACTCGTCGATATGGGCGTTGAGCCTTATATGGTTGGATCAACCTTACGGGCGGTCATGGCTCAGCGTTTGACGCGAAAGGTCTGCAAACACTGCGCTGAGACTCGTCAGGCAAATGAGCATGAGCTTAAGATTCTCAGGCTTCCTCCGGGAACTGCGCTCAATGTATCCGTTCCTATTGGCTGCTTCCGCTGTGCAGGTAGTGGCTACAAGGGACGTATGGGCATCTACGATGTGATCGAGGTCGGCAAGACCTTGTCTGATCTTATGCCAACCAACCCTAACGAGTCGGAAATCAAGAAGGCTATTGCGACCTACACCACGTCCTCCATGCTGCTCGATGCGACTCATAAACTTCACGAGGGTCTTACTTCTTTTGAAGAAGTGATGCGAGTAATCGATCTTGATTCGTAGGCTAGCTTACGTGGCTTATGGCGCGCCGGTCTATTGCTTTGCCAGAAGCTCATCCGCTGCTTCCGCTCCCATGCGCATAGCACTGTGCATATTGGGGTAAGTGAATGCCCCCTGCCGTCCTGTGCTAATGAGATTCTCATAGCTTGAGATAAATTGGGTCACGGTCTCGAGTTTTTCCTCGAATCCTAGAGAAAATACGGGGTAGGCGTGGGCGGATTTGAGTATATGCACTTCCCTAATGTCCCCTCGCTCACACAGACCTTCCTCCGAGAGGTCTGTTTTTATGCGGTCTAGTTCAGACTCGTCTCCCCTCCAGGACGTATCCCCCACTTCGCAGGTTTTCTCGACGATAAGGATGGTGTGCCCTTCGGGAGTAACTTTCAGACCAGCATTCTTTGGCTCGCCCACACGATGAAAACTTCTATCTCTATAGTAAGTGTAGAGAGCTTCCATACAGCGCTTTTTTTCGACTAGTAGCCCAAATACAACCATCGGCTTGTAGCGCAGGCTGCGAGCCGCGTCCTGAACCGACTCTGGAGCTGTCAAAGACTTTACCAGATGGGCTAATGGAACTGTCGAAAGAAAGCAGTCCGCTTCTATTTTTACACCAGAATCTGTTAGGACAGCGCTCAGGTGTCCTTGCGCTTCTTCGAAGCCTCTCAAGCCATCGTTCAAAATGACTTTTCCTCCGAGTTCTTGAACCTTTTTCCCGAGTGCCGCTTGGAGCCCGTCAGAACCACTTGATGTATAGTGAAGAGTCTCGAATCGTAGAGCTCCCTCTGTTGAATCCTGAGGCTTAGCCAGATGAAGCTTTTGGAGAGCATTTTTCACGACGTCTACAGCTGACAGGCGCGGCATTTTTCTGCGGACGAACTCGGCCGACATTTCGCGAGGATGAATGCCCCAGTAGCGTTCGGTAAATTCCTCGAAAAAATACTCATACAAAGGACTTCCGTAGAGTTCCTGAAGTGCATCCTGTGCTGTTGGTCCCTGCTCGGTGGACACGCGGGACCTGAGTTCAGCCAGCCCTAGGCCCACTATGCAGCGAGCTAAGGTAAAGGGAGGAATCCCTGCTAGGATATCTCTCCCCCGGAGTGGATAGTGATAGAGTTTTCCTGCCCATTTGATGTGTGCTTTCAGCGGCACTTCTAGCCTATCGCTACCCAGTGCATCAGCACAGGTTTCGTAGACTCCCTCATCAAAGGCGTGAAGCATATGGACCCCAAGATCGTAGAAGTTCGCTCCTCTCTTATGGCCGGCTGCGAGCCCTCCGACTCGGTCAGATTCCTCAATGAGCGTGACTTGCGCTCCGGACTCTAGGGCGGTTATCGCTGCATAGAGGCCACATGGACCCGCTCCTATGATTGCTACGTGAGCCATTAAGCCAGCTGCGTTTTCCAGAGGTTAAGAAGAGCTGTATCAGGCATAGCGAGATCAGTGAAAGTGATCGCTTCTCCAGCAGAGATGTTCCTTGTCAACACGCTACTCTGCTCTAGGAGAGCGATGGGAACTTTCCCAAGTTGCTCTTCTTTTTCGACCTCTCCTATAAGGCCATAGCACTCGGCAGATCCGATGGCATGACTTATCTCCTGCCCTACCTTCAGATCACTCTTAGCGTAGGCATAAACGTCCGTCACTCGACCTGCCCGGGGAGCTAGGACTGCAGCTCCATCTAGGGCAACTTGAGCTATAGCTCGAGGCGTTTCCAGATGACAGAGGTGGTAGGGTCTATAGAGGAGATAGTATGGACCATCCCCGAGTTTATAGTAATTTAGGAGAAAAGCCTGTTCGTCTGGAGATCCCTCGCCAGCCTTCACTATTAGATAAACGCCACCTCCAGGCTCAGCGCCTAGCAGGTAGTCCACCCGCGGCTGGCCAGAGTAACTTTCGAGATCAAACTTCTCTATTGCTTCGGTAACGTGACCGGCTCTGGGGCCTGTCATGCCCCCTTTTGGCGGAAGGTAGCCGTAGCAATTCGCGAGAACGGCCATTTCTATATGGAGCTTTGTCCCATCTGTGTAGGCACAGCACTGGGTCGCGGAAAGCTTCCGCTTTTCCGCCTCGTGCTTGATAGATTCTGGTGTTGCTTCTCTGTCTAGGAAGCCTTTGATGTTACCCGCTTGAACGATCTGGAAGCCCATAAGCTCAGCCTCGTCTATCATTGTCGCTAGCACTCCGTGTTGATCGCCAGCGTCAGAGCTTATCACCACGCCGGCATGTTCCGCTGCTGCAGCCAGGGCCGGGCCGACAACTAGATCCACCTCTGCGTTCATCAGAACGACATCGGCACCAGCGGCTATCGCTTGGAGACAATACTCTGCAGCAGGACCTATGGAATTCGTCGCTTCCACAAAAACGTTGATTTCACCTTGCTCAAGACACTCGGAGACAGTGGATCCGGTAAGAGGTGCCTTCCCTAACAAGGCTGCAGACTGAGCTGCTGAGTGGTCTTTATCTACAACCCACGCGAGCTCCATGCCTGGTGTCGCTGCGATCTGGAGAGCTATTCCCCGTCCCATAGCCCCGGCACCAGCCAGACCTATGCGTAGTCTGTTTCCCTCGCTCTCGAGTTCCCGTAGTCGATGTATCATTCGGTGATATGTAAATGAAGAATCACGAGAGAAGCCAGCTGTTTTAATGGTAAGAACTCGCCAGACTCGCGGGCCCTTTTCTGTAAGGCAGTTAAGGCCAGCGGCTGGAACCATCCTGTGCTCGGAAGATACTCTAGGGCGTCATCGATGAGCTGCCAGAGCGGACGCGACCATTCGGGTTGCTCTAGAGGGAGGTAGAATGGCTGTTTGCCACGCGCGCTGACGGGGTGCTTGAGCTTCTTCTGCGCCATATCTCGCCATATTATCTTATCTTTCGCCCGGGTGAGTTTCCATTCTTGGGGGATTTTGAAGGAAAAGTCTAGTAGCTCGCTGTCGAGGAATGGCGCTCGGAACTCTACCGAATGCGCGGATGTGTTTTTATCCTGCCGAATGAGGGCCCAGTCTTGCAGCCAACCCTCGAACTGATGCGCTAGGTGATCTACGTCTTTAGAGAGTATGGGCTGTGCGACTGCCACCTCTGGCACTAATAGGTCCTGCAACTCGGACGGAGAAAAGAGCGAACGCAGCCCGACACCGCGCCACCAGTGACTGGCCTGGCTGTAGTCCTTTACATACTCAACGATCTTTTTCCGGCCCGACTTTCCCAAGCCTGCTGGGAAGCCAGACACCTTATCTAGCAGCTCTAATGGGGCCATTCCAAGCCCGTAGGCAATTGCGCTGCGTCCTAGACCTCCTGCTGAATCCACCAGCAATTGCGTTTTTTGAAAGGAATAGCCGCCAAAGAGCTCGTCCGCACCCTCACCGCCAAGAACTACTCTGTTTCCGAGTTCTGCAGTCGCCCGCGCCATCTGGTCGAAGGCTAAGGTCAGCAAATCTCCCACAGGCCGCTCCATTTGCGCAGTCACTCGGGGCAATTCCTTGAGACACTCAGGCCCGCACATCACGGCATGATTCGTCATGCCGCGCTGCTGGGCGAAGTCTCTCGCCTCGTCTGTCTCATCCGCCCCGGAGCCAAATCCTAGAGAAACAGTCTCAACCGACCCGCCGGCACGAAGGACCTCGTCCACAAGAAGCGAGGAATCCACCCCCGCCGATAAGTAGGCCGCCACAGGCACATCCGACTGGAGACACCTTTTTACAGCAGATTCTACTAACCTCTCGAGCGTCTCAACGGCCTCACCATAACTCTCACATGGTGCCGTAAACTCGGGCGACCAGTAGCGCGCAGGCTCCTGCCCTACCTCCATGTAGTGACCCGCCTGGAGCATTTCAACCCCCTTCCAAAAGGTCTGAGGCTCAGGCACATAGCGTAACATGAGATACAGCCCCAGCACAGATGGGTCGGCCTGCCGCTCTATGCCTGCAGCTTCTAGGCCGCGTATTTCTGACGAGAAAACGAAACCATTTTCCCCAGACGAGTAGTAAAGCGGCTTCTGCCCGCAGCGATCTCTCGCCAATACGACCCGCACGCCCTCTTTGATTGCCATAGCGAACATTCCATTCAGTTTGAGAAACATCGCGGTCCCCCACTCTCGCCACGCAGCCGGCAGGATCTCACAGTCGCACTCTGTGTGAAATGCATAGCCAAGCGCCTTTAGCTCACTGCGAAGCTCACGCCAGTTGTAGATTTCCCCATTGCAGACCACTTCTACATCGCCAGAGCGAAATGGCTGATCACCCTTCTCCAGATCGAGAATCGCGAGCCGATTCATCCCTATTCCCCACTCTTTGGTGACCGAGAAACCAGAGCCATCTGGACCGCGATGCGTCATGGCCCGGGACATCGACTCTACAGTCGACCGGTCCAGTCCTTGCCCTCCAAAGATCGCGCACATCAGGACGGAGGGTGACAGTGCCGGGCAGCGAATCAACTCTCTAGACCAACTTAGCCGTCATGTTTTGCTAGTCTTCCACCACCTCAGCGCGTGGAGTCGTCGCGGCCGGGTTCGTTGCGCGAATGAGCACGCTCTCGTCCTCAGTCTCTTCGGCCACAGATGGAGCAGCCTGGTCCACACCCGGAGCTCGCGAGAAGTTCGTCTTCGGTTCTGTCGCTGCCTCTGTCTGTGCGGCATTTCCCTCAGAGTTGGAGAATCTCTCTTCAAACTGTTTGAAGAAGTAGAATCCAAGACCGCCAATAACCGCAAAGATCGCCACGGCAAAGATCGCCCCATAGCCAGCCTTCATCTTCATCCGCGTCTGGCTAGACCGCCCGAGCCGAGCTTTCCGGATCTCCTCATGGGTTGCGCCACCGTAGGAATCTCCATGCAGATATTCGAAGTCATCAATGTTCGCCAGCGAGTTCCCGGTCTCGAACGCATCCAGCCAGCGCTGCGCGTCTACCTCCAGATACTCGCTATACTGGCGTAAAAAGCTCTTCGCGTAAGTCGGACTGGAGAAGGAGCTATAATCATTCGCCTCCAGTTCATTAAGGACCTGGTCCGGGATACGCAGGACGAATTCTACGTCCTTGAGAGTCTCCGCCCTAGCCTCTCGGGCCACGCGCAGTTGCTCGCCTATGTCAGTCCAGTCGCTCAATGATTTTAAGGGTTAGCAGAAGAAATTTTCCTTCTCCCCGCTAGGAATGCCCTAGCTTTCCCATGTTCGCAAGCTAACAACTTAGGCAGACCATCATGCGCCACCGTCCTCCACTCGGCAGCCAGCCCTGCCTAGCCTCTTATTTTCAGGGAAGAAAGGACCGCTCCCTCGCTCTTATCAGTCCATCACCTGTTATGTTGAAAGTCATTCCACTCCTCATTTTTCTTCTCACCCTAACGGGGCACGCCCAGCTCGGACTGGGTGCCAAGCGGAATGCGAAGCCCGTCACCTCCGTCGAACTCACTGCGGACGTCGCCAGCGTAGCGCCCGGAGACACATTCACCGCAGCTCTCACGCTGAACCACCCAAGCGGCTGGCACTCCTATTATTTGAATCCCGGAGTGATCGGCGTCCCCCTCGCAGTCGAATGGACCCTCCCAGACGGATTTGAGGCGAAGCGCGTAGGCTGGCCCGCTCCTCATAAGAGTGAAATGCTCGGCTTTCAGACCTTCGGCTACGAGGGCTCCGTGACCCACCTATTTGCCATTTCAACACCGCAGGAGCTCCCCGCAGACATCAAAATTGTCGCCACCCCCACTTGGCAGATATGCAGCGATACATCCTGCCTCTCTGAGCCGCAAAATGGCCAACCAACACAATACACGCTCACTCTGAACGCAGGAGAAACCCTACCGAACCCTGCAGCCCAGACCCTGGTTCAAAAAGCCCGCTCTAACCTCCCAGGCGCCACAGACAGCTGGGCGATGTCTGCAGCAGATGACGGCCAGACCATCACCCTCACCGTCACACTGCCTGATGGACTTCAGCTCCCTGACGAGAGTCCCTTTTTCTACGACCAAGACGGCCAAGTCTCCTCGCAAGACACCCAGACATTTGAGAAAACGGATACTGGCTTCACCCTCAGCTTCCTGCGGAATCTCAGCACCCCTCTCCTAGACGAGCCCGGTCCCGTGCTGCCAGAACTCACCGGAGTGCTCAGCTTCGAGCAGAGCCACCAGAGCTACAGCATATCCACCCCATTTGACAGCAGCGACGGCACAGGCGCAGGGAGCACAGCTGAGAAAGAGGCCAAGTCCATCAGCTCCATCATAGGCACCATAGCCCTCCTCTTCATCGGCGGACTTCTGCTGAACCTCATGCCCTGTGTCTTCCCGGTCATAGGTCTGAAGATCATGGGATTCGTCCAGCAGGCCGGACACGACAAGCGTAAGATCGTCCTCCACGGCATCCTCTTCGCAGCCGGCGTCATCATCTCCTTCTGGGTCCTCTCCGCCATGCTTTACTTCGGTGGGATCAGCAACTGGGGCAGCCAGCTAGAAGACCCGCGGGTCATCGTCATCCTTCTCATCGTCATGCTTCTGCTCGCCATGAACATGTTCGGTATTTTTGAAATAGGCACCTCCGCCACCAGCATCGGCGGCACCGCCACCAACAAGGACGGCTTACTCGGCACATTCCTCTCCGGAGTTCTCGCCACCGTGATCGCCACTCCCTGCGCGGGCCCATTTCTCGGCGCCGCCATAGGCATAGCCGTGACGCTCCCCGGCTTCCTGTTCTTCCTCGCCTTCACCGCTATGGCGGTAGGACTAGCCCTTCCTTACCTCATTTTTTCCTTCTTCCCGGACCTCATCTGTATCCTTCCTCGCCCCGGTGCATGGATGACCTCTTTTAAGCAGGGCATGTCCTTCCTCCTCTTCGCCACAGTCGGGTTCCTCCTCTGGATTTATAGCAACCAGGTCTTTGATCGGGTGAACGGATTGAAAGGCTTATTCGTCGTTCTCGGACTCACAGCCATCGCCACCGCTGCATGGATCTACGGTCGCTGGTCAGTCCCGGGGAAAAGCTCTCGCGTCATCTGGGCCAGCCGCTCCATCGCAGTCATCTTCGCAATCGTCGGCACCCTCGCCGCATGGCCATTCGCCGCCAAGCCATCAGGCTGGCAGTCTTGGTCACCTGAGCTCCAGCAGGCCGCCATCGCAGAGGGCCGGCCAGTCTTCGTAGACTTCACCGCCAAGTGGTGTCTCACCTGCCAGTCGAATAAAGCGACTGCCTACACCGAGGACGTGAAAGCCCTCATCAAGGACAAGAATGTGCTCCTCCTCAAGGCGGACAAAACCACCTCCAACCCAGTGATCGACGCCGAGCTTAGCCGCCTCGGGCGCTCCGCACTTCCCGTCAATGTCTTCTACGCAGGCGGCGAAAAAACCATCACGCCAGAAGTCCTCACTCCCGGAGTTCTGAAAGAACTCTTTAGCGTAGTCACTCCGTAGGCCGGACTCTCTTTTCGAGGGGAAAAAAAATGTCTTGGCCCCCTTCTGGCGGGAGAGCCTTTTGCTCTGCTGCCAGAGTATCTGATCGAACCTTGGCTCGTCCCGTGCTCAGATTATTGAAATGTCCCAAATCCCAGAACTCGTAAAGCTAGACCCATGGCTCGAACCCTACACCGAGGACATCAACCACCGCATCCAGCGGTTTGAGACCTGGAAGAAGGAACTGGAAAGTGCCCCTAAGCGCTCATTCTGGCATCAGGACATAGGCCTATTTTACGACGAATCTACCCACACCTGGACTCTGCGCGAGTGGGCACCCGCAGCTCAGGCCATATCTCTCATAGCAGAGTTCAATGGCTGGAACCGCACCACCCATCCTCTCTCTCAGAAAGACGCCGGACGCTGGGAAATCACCCTGCCGGGAGACGCTCTTTCCCACGGCCAGCTCTACAAGCTCAGCATCATAGGCGCAGACGGCCAGCAACGTGACCGGCTCCCATCCACCGCCCACGCATTGGAGCAGGACAGCACGACTCACGACTTTTCTGCCCAGGTCTGGCAGCCCGCTCAGACTTACGAGTGGAAGCACACCTTCGACCCATCCTCCATTTCTGCCCCCATCATCTATGAGGCACACGTAGGCATGTCTGGAGAGGAGCCGCGCGTCCACAGCTTCCGTGAGTTCGCGGATGACATCATCCCACGCATTGCCCGTGGCGGGTATAACACGATCCAGCTCATGGCCGTAGCAGAGCATCCCTACTACGGATCCTTCGGCTACCACGTCTCGAACTTTTTTGCCCCCACGTCGCGCTTTGGATCACCAGATGATTTGAAATATCTCATCGACACCGCTCACGGCCACGGGCTCGCGGTGCTCATGGATATAGTCCACTCACACTCGGTAAAGAATATCAGCGAAGGGCTCAATGACTTCGACGGATCAGGCGGCCACTACTTCCGCTGTGAGCACCCGCAGTGGGACTCCATGGTATTCGACTACGGCAAGCCCGAGGTCAGAGACTTCCTCCTCTCAAACACACGCTTCTGGCTGGAGGAGTATCAGTTCGACGGCTTCCGCTATGACGGAATCACGTCCATGCTCTACTATAACTTCGGGCTGGATGCCTTCGACCACTACGACAAATACTTTAAGCACGGAGTCGACGAAAACGCCGTTCTCTACCTTCAGCTCGCGAATGACTTGATCGAGACCATACGCCCAGGCGCCATCGTCGTCGCAGAGGATATGAGCGGCATGCCAGGACTCTGCCGCCCGACTCCCGAGGGTGGACTCGGCTTCACTCACCGCCTCGCCATGGGCATCCCAGACTACTGGATTAAGCTACTGAAACATCAGCGCGATGAAGACTGGGACCTAGAAGCTCTGTTTAATACTCTCAACAATCGCCGCTTCGGGGAAAGGTCCATCAGCTACGTCGAGTCCCACGACCAAGCCCTCGTCGGTGACAAGACCACCGCGTTCTGGCTCATGGATAAAGACATGTATTTTGACATGGATCTCGAGACTGAGAACCCAGTCATCGAGCGCGGAATCGCCCTTCATAAGATGCTACGTCTCATCACCTCCGCCGCCGGAGGAGAGGGTTACCTCACCTTCATAGGCAACGAGTTCGGCCACCCCGAGTGGGTGGACTTCCCACGCGAGGGGAACAACTGGTCCTACACCCACTGCCGCCGTCTCTGGAGCGTCGCGGATAACCCTGAGCTCCGCTACCAGCACATGCTCGCATTCGACCAGGCTCTGACCGAGATGCTCGCTGGCGAGCAGGTCCTCCAGTCCCTACCCGCTAAGCAGATCCATCACCATCCCGATGACCGCGTGATCGCCTTCGAGCGGAACAACCGCATCTTCGTCTTTAACTTCTCCGCCAACCACGCCTTCCCCGGTTACGGCATACGCGTGAAAAACGAGAAAACGCACCGCATCACTCTCAGCAGCGACTCGGCAGCAGTCGGGGGACGAGACCGCATAGACGAGTCGCTCGACTACCCCGTCTCAGACGGCTACCTCAAGCTCTACCTCCCACCACGCACCGCAGTCGTTCTCGCCCCGCAGGGCTAAGACGCCGCGCATCAGTCGGGACACAGGCCGTAAAGACAGTCTATGTAGTCGACCCAGGATCCACATCCGCCAGCTGCTTCGCCACCTCCGTAGACTTCCCGCTTCCCAGCTCCGTGCCATCTAGTCCTACGGTAGACCACTTAGCTGCGAGCACCGCCATATCTCCATTAAAGAACTCTCTACCCGATCGGCCTCACGGTTTCTGCCACCACCCCGCCAATTAAGACATTGTTGCCGAAGCTCCTCGCCACCACGGCCCCAGAAGCGACCACCACATTATCACTCAGAATCACTCTTGGATTGATCATCCACACTCCCGCATCTCCAATAGTGGGTCCGTAGTCGCAACGGAAATTCGCCTCCAAAGTCAGACTCTCCGGACAGCCTCCCAGCAACCCGTTTAACTCACCGCCGCGACGGTGGGGCCCTTCGGTCTGGAAATCACGAAGCTCAGTAAAACAACCGGCCAGTCCACGTGGAACCGCATCACCGGACAAAGCGAGGTCTGGACAACCACACCTCTCACTAACAACCCGTTCCATCTCGACGATATCGTGATCAGAAAGGTCGGCGACAAAAATGCCTACAACCTTGAATTTAACGGCTCTGACCCGAGGCGCTTCTATCAAATACGCCTAGCCGAGCAGTAGGACCGCGATTCTCCTTACCACTTCAGAGCGGTCTCGATCGCGCCGTTCACGTCGTGCTGTATCGTCTCGCAAGCTACGCGTATTGCATTCTCAATGGCGATCGCTGAACTTGACCCATGAGCAATGATGCAGACGCCATTGACTCCTAACAACGGACTCCCGCCGTAGGACTCGTAAGATGAGCGTTTTTTCACCGCCTTGAAGGCACCACTAGCGATCGCTGCGCCAGCCATCCGCAAGGGATTCGCATTCATCTCCTGCTTGATCCACTTCGACATCGCCTTCGCAGTCGCCTCGCAGCTCTTAAGAACGATGTTACCTGTGAATCCGTCGCAAAGCACCACATCGAGTTTGCTTTCGAAGAGATCGTGCCCTTCGACATTTCCCCGAAAGGTGAAAAGATCTGGCCGGTTCTCGACGAAGTGCTTGAGCAGCACAAAGGTCTCTTTGGTAAATGTCGTCCCCTTCTCATCCTCTTCCCCATTGGACATGATTCCGACGATGGGCCTCTCCTTCTTCAGGACTTCCCGCGCGTAGACAGCCCCCATCACGGCGTAGGCCAGGAGGTGCTTAGGCTTAGCCTCAGGATTCGCTCCTGCGTCTAGAATATTGCATAGGCCGTGCTCGTTCGGCATCCCTGATGCGATCCCCGCCCGCTCGACGCCCTTGAGCAGCCGCAGCTTCACCGTTGCAGCAGCGACCGCAGCACCGGTATTTCCTGCAGAAACGACTGCTTGCGCATCACCCTGCTTTACCAAGTCGGTAGCCACAGCGATGGATGAATCTTTCTTCCGCCGCAGCGCCTTCGCTCCTGACTCCGCCATTCCGACGACCTCGCCAGCGTGGACGATCGCTATGCGCTCATCCGTCAGACCATGCTCGGCACAGCACTTTTCCAAGGTCGCGGCATCCCCCACGAGGAAGAGGCGCGTAATATCGGGAAAAGCCTTCAGCGCCTCTTGGGCTCCAAGAACATTGACGTCCGGGGCCTTATCCCCACCCATGGCATCCAGAGCTATTCGCATAATGGTGATCGAAAAATGATGTGACCCGCAGACAACAAAAAGAGCCGCGTCCCACGTGAGACGACGGCGCTTAAAAAAGAAATGCCTGAAAGCTCAAGCACAGGTGCAAGACCCGCGCTGAAAAGCTTAGAGAGCGTCAGCCTCTAGGACTTGGCGCTCGCCGTATGTGCCGCAAGAAGGACATGCAATGTGGCCCGGCTTGGTGCTGCCACAAGAAGAACACGTCTGGAGCTGAGGTGCACGCCAGCGGTTTGCGCCGCGGCGCATCTTCTGCTTCATTTTGGAGGTTCTACGCTTTGGGACGGCCATGGTCTTAGAAAGTGAAAAAAAGTTAATCAGTTGATCCGGGAAGCTCGTCCGACAACTCATCTAGAGCTGACCAACGCGTATCTTCCTGCGGGGTGGGCGGGGTCTCTACCCCATCCTTTGCCCCCTTGTCCACCGCCAAATAACGACTATCGATATTACATGACGTTTCTTCGTCTCCATCCACGCATCTCGGATGCGCAGGGAAGTTGATCAGCAGCTCCTCGCGCAGATCATCCGTAAGATCTATTTCCCCGCCCTGGACGATCTCGTGGGAGATGCCCGCCTCTTCCAGAGCGATCGTTTGAACGAACTCTTGGAGGCAGCCGGTGCACGTGAAGTGGAACGGAGCGCCCACATATCCCGTCAGCAGTAGCTCAGACTCGAAGCGCTGCGCACGCATATCCACTTCCACCGGGCCAGCCGGTGCCCCGTCAGCCTTAGGCAGCTCGAAAAAGGCCGGATCCAGCTCGCATTTCAGCTCCTTTCCCTCCTCGGGGAGCGTCTCCAGGTTCACAGTGAGGCGTTCTTTCATGCAGACGATTTAGTCATGAACCCGCGCATTGCAACTCACATCCACATCCCTACCTTCATCTCCATCGTGGAAATCATCCCTCCCTCCATTCTTATCGATGCCTACTCGCAAGGCATTTTCCCCATGGTGAACGACGGACAGCTCGAATGGTTCTCCCCAGAGCAGCGCGGCATCATCCCGCTAGACGATGGCTTTCACATTCCCCACGGCCTGAAAAAAGCCCTGCGTAGGGCCCCCTTCACCCTCCGCCGGGACAGTGCCTTCGCCGCCACCATGGAGGGCTGCGCCGACCGTCCAGAGACCTGGATCGACCCACTCATTCACGCCAGCTACTGTCACCTTCACGAGCTGGGCCACGCTCACTCAATCGAGTGCTGGGATGAAGACGGCCTGCAGGGCGGACTCTATGGAGTGAAAATAGGCCGCGCCTTCTTCGGCGAAAGCATGTTCAGCCGTAAAACAGACGCCTCAAAAATCGCGCTCGTCCACCTCGTCGACTGGCTACGCGCAGAGGACGCCATCTTGCTAGACACCCAGTGGATGACCCCTCACCTCCGCACCCTCGGCGGCACAGAGATCCCCAGAAAAGACTATCTAAAGCGCCTCAAAGAAGCCGTCACTCCGCACTAAACTCAGTCGATACGAAGGTCCGCCCGCCCGCTGGCGAGGTCATCCGCCTGAGCGACGAGCTAGACAGCTTTTCCAAAGGCGGTCACGTCTACTACTCAGGCAGCATTTCCCGACCGGGGACAAATGCTGAGTATCATCTCGCGGACTCACGCATCGCCGCCAGACGTCCCGCCAGTCTCTCCCCGGCAGTCAGCGCAGCACCATTTCGCCCGTCACCCTTGTGCAAGCGCACAAGGACATAGAGTCCGGCACCGTAGTGGGGTAAATCACTTTTACCGGTTGGTAAATGCGTTCTCATCTGTCGCTCCCTCCCCCCACTTTTCCCCTTCCTCACACGCGCGAAACCCCACATCATCCGCCGCATGCGCATCGCCGTCTATGCTGGCTCCTTCGACCCACCGACCAATGGTCACCTTTGGATGATCGAGAAAGGTCTCGAACTCTTCGACCACCTCTACGTCGCCATAGGTGACAATCCATCGAAGACCTACACCTTCACCCGCGACCAGCGCATGCAGTTCCTGAACGATGCCATTCCGTCTTGCGAGCGCCTGACCATTTCCTACTTCGACAACCGCTTCCTCGTCGACTACGCAGAAGAAATCTCTGCCAGCCACATCCTCCGAGGCATCCGTAGCCCACAGGACTATGAATACGAACGAGTCATGAGAAATATCAATGGCGACATGGCACCGGAGATTTCCACCGTCTTCCTCATGCCTCCGCGTGACATCGCGGACCTCTCATCCAGCATGGTGAAGAGCCTCGTCGGCCCAGCAGACTGGCAGAACACAGTCCGCCGCTACATTCCTCAGAATGTCTTCTGCGCGCTTGAGGAACTCGAGACCTCATAGCACCGTGTTCCCCCTCCTCATAGCACTCGGCTCTGCGGTCCTATACCTCGTCGCCTACCACACCTACGGACGCTGGCTCGGGAGCAAGGTCTTCAAACTTAGCAAAGACGCCATCGCCCCATCCGTGGAACTCGAGGATGGAAATGACTTCGTTCCAACCGACAAATCAGTCGTCTTCGGCCATCACTTCACATCCATCGCCGGCACAGGGCCCATCGTCGGGCCAGCACTTGCCGTCATCTGGGGTTGGCTCCCAGCGCTGCTCTGGGTCCTATTTGGCTCCATATTCATAGGAGCTGTGCACGACTTTGGAGCCCTCGTTGTCTCCATGCGGAACAAGGGACAAACCGTCGGAGATATCGCGGGAAAAGTCCTCGGCCCACGCGCCAGAATCGTCTTTCTGGGCATCCTCTTCGTCGCTTTGACGATCGTCCTCGCCTTGTTTGGACTCGTCATAGCGAATGTCTTCACCCTCTTCCCCCAAGCCATTATTCCCTGCCTAGTTCAGATTCCTATAGCAGTCGGAATTGGCCTCTTTCTCCATAGAAAAGGCACAGGCCTCCTCATCCCGTCAGCCCTCGCACTCGGCGTCATGTATCTCACAGTCGCCTTCGGTGACGTAGGCATCCTTCACTCGCTCAATGCCTGGCTCGCGGGCCAGTCGAATATGTGGTGGGTCGCCATCCTGCTCGCCTATTCAGCCATAGCCTCCGTCATCCCGGTCTGGGCTCTGCTTCAGCCGCGCGACTACATCAACTCACTCCAGCTCCTTTCCGCACTCGGACTCACAGTGCTCGGACTCATAGTAGCAGCCTTTGTAGGCGGCGCACCTGTCGAGGGAGTCCGCCCCCCTCTCGAACTCGCAGCACCTGCTATTTCTCCCTCCGGCGGACTCGCTCAGCTCCCACTCATTTTCCCATTCCTCTTCATCACCATCGCCTGTGGAGCCATCTCAGGATTCCACTGCCTCGTCTCCAGCGGAACATCCTCTAAGCAGCTGCGAACAGAGACGGATGCACGCTTCGTAGGCTTCGGCTCTATGCTCACCGAGGGCTTTCTCGCAGTGATCGTCATCCTCGCCTGCGTCGCTGGTCTCGGACTTGGCGCGCCAGACTTACTCACAGGAGACACACTCTCCGGCTCCGCTATCTGGGAGGCCCGCTACGCATCCTGGAGCGCGACCAGTGGCCTCCCCAGCACCGTCGCATCCTTCGTCGATGGGTCCGCGAATTTTCTCAAAGCACTTGGCCTTTCCGCCGGATTCGCCACAGCTCTGATGGGTGTCTTCGTCGCCTCTTTCGCCGCGACGACTCTGGACACGACCTGCCGACTCCAGCGCTACGTGGTCCAGGAACTCGCAGCCTGCATAGTCACTAAGAAGGGCCACAGGCCGCTCGCCATTCTTACGAATAAATTCGGAGCAACCGCCGTCGCAGTCCTTGTCGCCCTCGCCATGGCCAGTCTTCCCGGAAAAGAAGGCGCTCCTGCAGGAACCGGAGGACTCATCCTCTGGCCACTCTTCGGAGCCACCAACCAACTCCTCGGCGGATTGGCATTTCTCGTCATCATCTTCTGGATGAAACAGCGCCACATGCCAACCTGGTTCATCATCCCACCCGCCATCTTCATGCTCATCCTCCCCGCCTGGGCCCTCTTGTATCAAGTCTTTGTAAAAAGCATAACCGGCGGGCCGAGCTGGCTCGCTCAGGGCAACTATCTCCTCACCGGAGTCGCCCTCCTCGCTCTCGCCCTAGAAATCTGGCTCATCACTGAAGCCCTCATTACTTGGAAAAAGCTCAGAGAATCTCCCTTCTCAGAATCGCTCACTTAGTAATTCCCCCCTTATGCGTCCCCTACTCCTTCTCCTCCTCAGCTCACTCCTCGCCCATGCGGAAGAGCCCGCTATCAAGCAAACGAGCCCGACCACTTTCGAGATTGGCCTCGTCAAGGTAGACCAAGAACTGCGCGAGATCCGCCTCCCAGCAGAGGTCGCTATCACAGACTCTATACTCGAGTATCTCCTAGTCGAGAATCAGGGAAAGATTCACGAATCCCTCTTCACCACCGCCATTGATCCCGTGAACCTGAACATCGCGTTCAAGCTGCTCGACTTCCGCGAGTCACCAGAGCTCTTTCAGCTCGTGGACGAGAACCACCGCCCCACAGGCAAGTATCCAGAAGTGCCCGCCGAGCTGACAGAAGCAGCCAAGTTAGACATCCTCGCCGAGTGGAAGGACGGCGACCAAGTCATCAGCAAGCCCATCTCAGAACTCATCCAGCACACCGTTCTTATCCAGCCCCTGCCAGCAGGCCCCTGGCTCTACACCGGGTCCTACATTGAAAATGGCAAATACTGGGCCCAAGCCACAGGAAACATCATCGCCATCTTCACAGCCCAGGAAGCCGTAGTGAACTATCCCGGCATAGATAGAGATGACGATGAGGTCTGGAAGCCGAACCCTTCCACCATCCCACCCGCCGGAACCACCGTAACCCTAGTTCTCAAGGCTCCTCTCTAGACCTTGCACATTTTTCAATCACACTCCATTCTCTCAGACATTCATGAAATCTCTCTTAGTCGCATTTGCCTGCCTGACAGCCCTCCCGCTTACCGCCGAAGAGGCTCACCCCTATCTTTCTCTCCAGAACGAGATTGATCGCAGCATCCAGACCGGCACCGCATACCTCGAGTCCGTTCAGAATGAAAATGGCTCGTGGTCTGATGAAAAGTTTCCTGCCTTCACAGCACTCGCCGTCAGCGCTCTGGCAAATGACCCTTCCTTCGACCCGGACAAGCCACTCTCACCCGCCCTCACGAAGGGCCTACAGTTCCTGCGAAATAGCAAAAAGGCCGACGGGGGGATCTACGGCAAAGGACTCGCCAACTACAACACAGCCACCGCCATCATGGCCCTTCTCGCCGCCGGCCAGGCAGAAGACACCGAGCTCATCCTCACCGCCCGCCGCTTCCTCATCAATCAGCAAGCAGACTTCGACAACCGCGACGAGGCAGACAACCAGTTCGACGGCGGCATAGGCTACGGCGGCTCATACGCTCACTCCGACCTGTCCAACACCCACCTCGCGCTCCAGGCCATCAAAGCCTCCCAAAAACTCGCCGAAGCATCAGAAAAAAAACAACCCAAGCTCAACTGGGACGCCGCACTCACCTTCATCTCACGCTGCCAGAACCTCCCGGGAACGAACGATCTCGACTACGCCTCAGCCGATGAAGAGAACAAGGGTGGGTTCATCTACTTCCCCGGCGGAACGAAGGCTGGAGAGAAAGAGCTCCCTGACGGCCGAGTCGCGCTCCGCTCATACGGCTCCATGTCCTACGCCGGCATGCTCAGCCTCGTATACGCAGAACTTGAGAAAGACGATCCACGCCTCATCGCCGTCCGCGAGTGGCTGGGGAAAAACTACACCGTCGAAGAAAACCCCGGCATGGAAGGCCAGGGCCTCTACTACTATTTCAATACCATGGCAAAGGCTCTCACCGCAGCGGAAATCACTTCACTCACACTGGCCGACGGCTCCACAGCTGACTGGCGCGCCGACCTCGGCAAAAAACTCGTCGCCTCCCAGCGCGAAGACGGCTCATGGATCAACGAAACTAGCCGCTGGTTCGAAAATGACCCAGTGCTCGTCACCGCCTACTCACTCCTCAGCCTAGAGAACATCCACCACAGCATCCCAGAAAACCTCTAGCAGGACTGACACGTAAACAACACGGCCAACCAGCGTCTCCCCACATCCTCTAACAACACGTCAAGAGCGCGGCAGCCCATGATGCGTTTGATGAAGTTTGAGACTTGGCCGGAGGAGACTCATCACCCACACGATCACCCTGTAGCCTCAACAACGCGGCGAGTCCTAGCGCCTTGGATCACACAGGCAGGCACCGGCGGATTTGAAGGCGCAGTCGCTGCGTGAATCATTTCCTAACAGAAAATTCAGGAAGGGCTTAGAACTCCCCCAAGCTTGTGGGAGGGAGAGCTTAAGTGAGCCGATGCCCGTTTGAAAAGAGCGCGGTTTAGGCCATTGGCGTAGCCATCGCGTTCGGCACCTCACTGGTGTAGAGCGGCCTCTAATGTAGCGTTCACCTTCGAGTGAACATGGCGGTGTCCATGAGGATCTCGGCGTCTCTCAGGAGAGCGGTTTGGACGCCTTCGTCGAAAAGAAGGTTGATGAGATTCTGATCGGAATTATTCTGCGCCTGGCCGTTCATGACTGGTGCGAATTTGGTTTAGTCACCTCCAGTTTCTGGTCATGGATGGACACTTGCAACCCTCGGAGAAAGCCGCGACGCGCCGCCACCCCAGATGTCTACATCATTGCACAGTCACCCTCGTCATGATTCTTTGTTCGGCATGAAACCCGTCCCTTTCGCCACGCTCGTGCTTACATATTTGATTGCTACAGGCATAGCAGAAGAGGCTTTTGACAAGGACTTAGCACACATTGAGAACCTCATCTCAACTATAGAGCATGTCCATCAGACCCATCCAGAAACTGAAAAACTTGAATACGAGCGCCTTGTGAACCACGCGCTTGAAGGAGTCCTCTCTTCACTAGATCGCTTCAGTTACTACTACCACCCTGAGACCAGTCGAGCGCTCGAGAGTGACGCCTCCTTAAATCTGGAGATACCAGGGCTCGGACTCTCGGTCGCACAACGCGCCTCTGGGCTCTATATACTCGCTGTCACCGATTTTTCCGCAGCAGGAGAAGCAGGTATACAGCCTGGTGACAGTCTCGTTTCCATTTCTGAACTGGGCACTATCAATTTACCCCTTGCCGATGCCATCCAGCACCTTTCTGGAGCACCTGGTGACGTTCGTGCACTGAACCTCGTAAGTGAAAATACGAGAGAGCCCTATAGTGTAAAACTTATCACAAGAGCCTACCGGACAAAGCCGCTTAGCACCTCTCACATGCTCACTGATAAAGTCACGGGTTACATCCACCTAGCTCAGTTCTCCGCCGGTGCCGACATTCAGCTCGCTGCTGCTTTAGATGATCTAGAGGCCAGGGGCATGAAACAACTCGTGCTGGATATGAGAGGTAATCCGGGGGGGCAACTTGACACAGCCGTCGCCATTTTAGGTGAGTTCGTCCCGGCCTCTACCGAGGTTGTCACTACGCAGGCGAGACAGGACACTGACCTGAAAGCCAGCTTCACCACTCCTGCGCGCAAACGTCGTCCACGCGACTACCCCGTCGCCGCACTTATAGACCGGAATAGCGCCAGCGCAGCGGAGCTAGTCCCCGGTGCTCTTCAGGATCTAGAGAGAGCCACCATCATAGGGGAAACCAGCTATGGCAAAGGCTCCGTGCAAAATGTCCAGCGCCTCAGAAACGGAGCCGCCCTGCGCCTCACAATTGCCACTTACCACACACCTTCAGGAAAGACTCCCCACAACGTAGGCATCACGCCGGACATCTCAGTCTCTCTTTCTAACAAGGATAGAGAGAACACATCAATCAATCACCGCCGAGCATCAGCCTCTCCTGCTGATCGGGCGAAGTTAGAAAGCTGGGAAGATCCAGTGATCAAAGCTGCTCTCACACATTTTCAAAAATCTCAATAACTACTACTAATGCCCCGTATCTCTCCCCTTCTCACCTCCTTGCTATTGCTATTGCTATTGCTATGCGGCCTAGTTGAGCACTCACCTGCTGATGAGGCCCCTATCATCGTAGAAGTAAATGCCGCTAAAGAGACTACGCAGAAACTTCCTGCAGTTTTTTATTTTCACGGCACCGGAGGCAGCCCAAATGTGTCGTTTATCCGTAGCTACTGTGACGGTCTTCCGTGCCTTCTCATCGGCATGAACTATACGGAAAAGGGACTGTTCGTTCTCTCAGACGACGCTATCCAAAAAGAGATTCACCATTTTCAAAAAACTCGGGACAAGCTGATGACCGAACATCCCATAGACCCAGAAAAGGTTTTCGTCACCGGATTTAGCAAAGGAGGCTGGATCTCAGCCTTCATTATCGAATCCGACGCATCCGTTGCCGGAGCCGCTGTCATGGGAGCTGGAGCGCTGGCAAAAATGGACCACCTCTCGAGAGATGCAGCTCAGGGCAAACCCGTCTACATAGGCATTGGCGCGACTGATAAAAATGCGATCAATTCGGCTCGCCTCGTCGAGCGTATGGACAGCTTGCGCGCGAATCCTATCCTGGAGGTATGGGATGGAATAGGCCACTCGCTTCCAAGAGGGAACCATCAAGCGACGGGACTACGGCAATGGTTAGAAAAGCAACTCACTCCCGAATCCATCACACCCGACAACACCCGCGACTGGGCGAGCCAGCACCTTAAAGACATTCGTGCTGAGCCTGACACGCGTCAGAAATTCATGCGCCTTACGCGGTTCCGGTCACTCCCGCTGCTTCTCGAACTCGGCGCACCCGGACAGAAAATCATCGATCGAGAACTCGCATCTCTCATTTCTGATGCGGCCGCCCAAGACGAGGCCGCAGCCTTTTCTCTCCATAGAAACCTCATCAAGGCCGAACTAAAGTCACGGAAGCTGAGCGCTCTTAAGGGCTACCGCAAACGCTACCTCGAATTAGTCAAAAAACACCCAGACAGCATCACCGCTACCTACTCTAAGGCAGAGATTGCCAGACTCGATCAAGTCTTGGCCGGACGCTAGGCGCATAGACCTCCCGGGAACTTCGCCATTTCCTTTTCTCCACATTGCACCAGACTTCATATCGTGCTAACACTCGCCCTTGAATCCTCTTGTGACGAAACTGCCGTCGCTATTCTGCGCACGTCCAGAAGTGAAGCCCCGGAGATTATCTCCTCTCTCATTTCCAGCCAGATTCCCATTCATCGCGAGCATGGCGGCGTGGTCCCAGAGCTCGCTTCACGCACGCATACCACCACCATTCAGCCCCTTGTTCGGGAGGCTCTGGCGTCATCCGGCCTGGACCTCTCAGACATTGATCTCTTTGCCGCAACTGCAGGGCCCGGGCTGGCGGCAGCACTCCTAATAGGTCACACTTTCGGGAAGGGATTAGCGCTAGCAACAGGGAAGCCCTTCATCGGGGTCAATCACATGGAGGGCCATCTGCTCTCGCCATTCATAGAGCACTCTGGCGATATCCCTCCACACCTCGCGCTCGTCGTTTCGGGCGGCCATACCATGCTCATAGATGTGGCTCGCTACGGGGATTACCGTATGTTAGGGAAGACTCGTGATGATGCTGCTGGAGAGGCCTTCGACAAGGTCGGTAAAATGCTCGGCCTCCCCTATCCCGGCGGACCTGAAATCGAGAAACTTGCTCGGTCTGGTGACCCAGCTGCCTACGCGTTCCCCAGGACTATGCTAAAAGACCCGCACTTTGATTTTTCCTTTTCCGGCCTAAAAACTGCTGTTCTCTACACCACTGACCAGATCCCGGAACTCACATCCCACCTCCCGGATCTCTGCGCCTCTTTCCAGCAAGCAGTCATCGAGAGTCTTCTTAGAAAGACGATGCGTGCTGCAAAACAGACCGGCCACACACTCGTCAGCGTATCCGGCGGAGTCTCTTGCAACGAGGCTCTCACCAGCGCTCTGAAACAGGGCTGCGTTAGCCGTAAGCTCAGCTTCCAGTGCTGCCCCAAATCTCTATCTACGGATAATGCAGTAATGATCGCACTCGCCGCGTATCATCAGCACAGGAGCGGTGCAGCCCCCACTGATCTCACACAAGAAATCCATCCGAACTTTCCTCTCGCAGTCTAGAGCTACACCTATGCGCTCCGCCATTATTTTTGACTTCGACGGCACCATCGCCGACACCCTTCAAGAGGCACGTCTTGTGCTCAATGAACTCGCGAGAGACTTTAAGTTCGACACCGTCGAGGCCGACGAGATCGAGTCCCTCCGCGGACACACAGTGGATAGCTTAATCAAGCACCTTGGGATCAAACGCCGCCACGTCCCAGTGATTCTCGCCCGCGGCCGGCGCTCACTGCGTTCACGCATCGCGGGGATCAAACCTTGCCCCGGCATGTTAGACATTTTGCCTAAGCTCCGGCCACTTACGAATCACTTCGGGATACTTACCTCGAACTCACCAGAGAACGTCGAACTTTTCCTCGAAGCAAATGGACTGCGTGACCTCTTCACCTTCATCTCATCTACCACTGCGCTGAAGGGAAAGGCGCGACACCTCAAAGCGATTGCGCGCACCTTCAGCGTCACTCCAGAAAGTATGATCTATATAGGAGATGAAGTCAGAGATATACGTGCTGCACAGAAGGCTGGAGTCCCCAGCGCAGGCGTAACTTGGGGCTTCAACAGCACCGATGCTCTCAGAGCCTGCTCGCCCACCTATACGATTGAAGAACCCGCTAGCTTGCTAGACATAGACCTCCTAGGTCACTAGTTCTAGCACCCTTACTCTCATGAAGATAGCCCTGCTCCAGTCCCGGACCTTCCCCTCCCCTGACCATTCGCTTGCAGCACACATCACTCAGATTAAGAAAGCTGCCTCCGAAGGTGCCCAAGTCATCGTCACTCAGGAACTCTTCCTCACAGACTACTTTTGCGACGTTCAGGATCCTACACGCTTTGATTTTGCCGAGACGATTCCCGGTCGCACAACAGATAGTCTTTGCGAACTAGCTGCTGTCCTCGGGATAGTCATCGTCGCCTCCTTGTTCGAATCACGCGGACCAGGAATCTCTCACAACACGGCAGCTATCATAGACGCAGACGGCACTCTCCTCGGCACATACAGGAAGAATCACATTCCTCAGGATCCAGGCTTTGAAGAGAAGTTCTATTTCACTCCTGGGGACCAGGGCTATCCAGTGTGGGACACTTCATTCGGTAAACTGGGCGTGCTCATTTGCTGGGACCAGTGGTATCCAGAAGCTGCCCGCCTCATAGCTCTCGCCGGTGCAGAAGTGATTGTTTACCCCACCGCTATTGGATGGATTCCAGAAGAAAAGGCTGAACTAGGAGACGCTCAGCACTGCGCTTGGGAGACAGTTCAGCGTGGACACGCCGTTGCAAATGGGTGCTACATCGCCGCAGTCAATCGAACAGGATCAGAGAACGGAACAGAGTTTTGGGGCCAGAGCTTCGTAGCAGATCCCTACGGTCAGATCGTTGCTAAGGGCTCAATCGAGAGAGAAGAAATCATCCATTACGATTGCAGTTCCAGCACCGTAGAGGACACCCGGCGCATTTGGCCCTTCTTCCGAGACAGAAGAATTGAGACTTATGGTGAGATCCTTGAGCGTTGGCGAAGTTAACGGATAAGCACGCTAGCTCCAGGGCGGAGCATGCGAGTCAGGCGGATTGCATCCCAGTTCGCCGTGCGGATGCACCCAGCGCTCTGAGCACGTGAGATACTTTCTGGATTAGATGTCCCGTGTATCCCTATGCCTGGACGCGTGAGACCTACCCAAACAACTCCGACGGGATTATTCGGACCAGGCGGGATGATTAGCGCCTCATTACTGCGCTCTCCCGTCTCCAGAAGAGATTTGTCATATCTCCAGTTCGGTAGAGTTACACAGTTCTTCACATTCCACTCGCCATAGCGAATAAACTCCGGCTTACCGGGAGTGATGGGGAAGGAACCAACGAGCTCATAGCGGAGCACAGTCGGGTCTTCTTCGCTTTTGACAAAGCGGTGGATACTCACCCTCTTCCCTTCGATGTCGACGTCAGCCTGATACTGGCTAATTAGCTCGTCCTTTTTAAATGCGCGACCACCTATACTCTCGATGAGAAATGGCTGAACAGCTGGAACAAGGATTCCAGAGCGCGGCTTAAGATTCCTTACCTCTGACCAGGAGTTCAGACGGGCCAAAGTCGTCTCAGTTGTATGGTAGCGCTCAGCCATGAACTCGGCATAGGTTCTGTAGTTCAGGCGTTTTAGCTTAGATTGCTCATCTTTCTTTGTCGGCAGGTCTGGGTCTACGAAGTCCTTAGCAATGTCTGGAACGGTGGCAAATGCCGTCACCTCAGGCACCTCTGCTAAGACTGCCGCCACGAAGTCGGCCTCTTCCCTATGTTCAGGATGATACTGCTGCCAAAGCTTCTTCGCCTCTCTGGTCACAAATCCTGGGCGCCCGTCGATGACTCCGGGACCTATGTCATTCTGGTCGAGGAAGATCTGAGTCCGCATCAGCTCCTGATCGATCTTCGGGTCGATACCCCCCGTGGCGACGAGAACTGTGAAAAATAGAAAGAATAAGGACTTCATGATATGAGGTAGGTAAGAACGCAGTTAGCGCACCAGATTGAGATGTTAACCTAGGTGAATGTATTCCGTCAAAAGACCATCTGTTTTTTTTGGCACAAGAGCAGTCATAATGACATCGTTTCCCTCATACTCGGTCTCAAGCACTTTACCTTCTTGATAGAGCATATTGAGAAGGTTCCCTTTGCTCTGAGGGATTGCATACGTTTGCCGCACCACCCGATCAGCCATTTCATCACTGCATAGATTCAGAAGCGCATCTATACCTACCCCTGATTGAGCGGAAATATGCAGCGCATCGGGAAAAAGATTCTCAAGAAATGCCAGGCGAACAGGATCCTCGACTTGGTCGATTTTATTCAGAACCGTGATGATGGGCTTATCGTCCGCCCCCAACTCACCCATGACGTAAAGGGTGGTTTCGTGAAAGGCCTCAACCTCTTCGGAAGACGCATCGAGCACGTGGATCAAGTAGTCGGCGAGAACCGCCTCTTCAAGAGTGGCTTTGAACGCCTCCACCAAACGGTGGGGAAGATTACGAACGAATCCGACTGTATCAGTCAACAGAAGCGGCTGACCATCAGGCAATTCTATAGCCCGAGTCGTCGTGTCCAGAGTCGCGAATAGCATGTCTTTCGCCAAAACGTTTGCTCCGCTGAGCCTATTGAGCAAGGTGGACTTCCCTGCGTTCGTGTATCCCACGATTGCTGCGTGCGGAGTCGCCTGACGTTCGCGGTCCTTGCGCTG
The DNA here is from genome assembly GCA_032356245.1 of Endocladia muricata. Classification (NCBI taxonomy): domain Eukaryota; phylum Rhodophyta; class Florideophyceae; order Gigartinales; family Endocladiaceae; genus Endocladia; species Endocladia muricata. The sequence goes on from JAUKWC010035610.1 coordinate 96,526, forward strand.
AGTGCGCCGTTGTTCACGGACGACGTCCAGTTCCCGCTGCGCTCGAGTGATCCGGTTCCGAGCGAGCCGTCTATCCACCTCGATCTGCTTCTCACCCATTCCTCGGGAAGCACGTCCCCCACCACCTGCACCAGATCCACCACCACCGCCGCCTTCGCGGTCTAGGTGATTCCACATACGAGCCATGCGCGGCATAGCATACTGCATACGCGCTAGCTCGACCTGAAGCTGGGCCTCCCTCGTGACCGCCCGCTTCGCGAAAATGTCGAGAATCACTTCCTCCCTGTCGATCACGCAGACATTTCCCAGCTCTTCATAAGACCTCTGTTGCATGGGGCTGAGCATATTATCAAAGACAATGACATCGCACTCATGGGCCTCAGCCATATCTATGATTTCCTGCGCTTTCCCAGTGCCACAGAGGAAGCGCTTGTTCCCATCCCGCACCTTGATCAGCATCTTCTCGACGACCCCGATTTCCATGGTGCCGACGAGTTCTTCTAGCTCTTCAAGCAAGGCTATTGCCTCTGCTTCTTCCTCCCGGTTTTTGTAAATGGATACGAGCAACGCCCGTTCCACCATTTCCGGCTTCTCTCTTACCTCAAACATCTCCCTACAGAAGAGCACGGCCTGACGCCGCAACAAATGAAAAAAGCAGCGCCTTTCTCATTCTTCTCATCATTCCGAGGAAATACTCAATCTGCCGATCTCTGCACCAGCCGGGCCTTATGCTTCACGCAGACCTGCGAGGCCCATGGTCGTGAAGCCAAGAGCGTAGCAGCTAAGGAAAGGCGCAAGGCCGATCTGATTAGCAGAAAAGGTCATAGCCACACTATAGAAACAATATGCGCCCAGACCTAGCTCTATGATCGGTGCAGCAGTGTTCGCCATACGGTAGCGCTTCTGCCTCTTCTTAGAGTCGCCAGACTTCGGAGTGCGGATGAAGCCGCTCTTCACTCTCAGAAGGGCTTCCGCCACAGCCCTACTGTTAGAGAGACAGATACCAAAGCCGACGATGAGAAGAATTGGCAGCATCTTCAGCTTACTCAGCCACGTGTCTGGATAAAGCGTGCGCTGGCTGACGAGGTAGAGAATGCTCGGCCCGACCATCGCCGGAATTAAAGGAATGGCTAAAAGGCCAAAGGCCCAGCCCGGCAGAAGCTGGGGTAACTGGAACATCGCCACCAGCGAGAATAGAGCGACACACAACATCATGGGATGCACCGCGTAGTGAGTGAAGTGGAAGATGCTCTGAAACTTTGCAAACCAAGATGCGTCTGAACGGAAGACCGTAGGCATCAGCTTCATCGTCGTTTGTATCGACCCCTTAGCCCAGCGGAACTGTTGGCTCTTGAAGGCACGGAACGTCTCAGGAAGCTCAGCCGGGCACTCGACTCCGGGAACATACTCGATCTTCCAGCCGGCCATCTGAGACCGGTAGGAGAGATCCATATCCTCAGTCAGAGTGTCCGCTTGCCACCCGCCGGCGTCGTCGATCGCTTGGCGTCTCCAGAGACCAGCTGTGCCATTGAAGTTTAGGAAAAGCTTGTTCCAGCTACGAGCGCACTGCTCGACAGCGAAGTGACCGTCTATGCCCATAGCCTGAGCCTTCGTCAGAAGGGACGTGTCTGCGTTCAAGTGCGTCCAGCGACCTTGAGCAAGTCCATTCTTGGGAGAATCGATCAAGTGCGCAAGGAGTCTGTAGAGGAAGTCCTCAGTCGGGACGAAGTCAGAATCGAAGATCGCGATGAACTCGCCCTTAGCCACCTTTAATCCCTCAGCCAGAGCTCCCGCCTTGTAGCCAACGCGCTTCTCTCTGCGGAAAACAGACACGGTCGTTCCAGACTTTTCCAAATCTGCTGCAACCTCATCTACTAAGTCCATCGTTTCATCGTTCGAATCGTCCAGAACTTGGACCTCGAACTTTTCGCGAGGGTAGTCGATCGCAGCGACTGCTCTAATAACACGCTCCGCGACATTGTATTCGTTATAGAGCGGGATCTGAATGGTGACGTCCGGAAGCTTTCTTCCTTTCTCGACCTGCTTGAGAAAGGCCTCTTCTATCTTCTCTTGGCGCAGAGTATTCTCTTTATACTTCTTTCCGAAGAGGACGAGCATGACGTAACAGTTCAGCCCATAAATGAGAAGACCTACGCTGGCGAGAATGTGCAGGGCGAGTGCAATGGTGAGAAAGGCTTGAACCATGAGGGGCTTGGGAATGGACGGGGGGATACTGATTAGCAATTGCGAAAGGTTTCTGTTTTCCTACAAATCCTGTGAAGGGTTCTCCTCTTTCATCCGGACTGGGGATGCAGGAAGCTTGTCGAGGAGGAACTCTGATCCGTCCTTACCCGTAAGGCGGCCGAAGGCGAGCACTCCCGTCGGACACTGCTGCACACAGGCGGAGCAGCGAACACACTCAGGGTCTTCCATAGGCTTGCCCTTGTTGGCGAAGTTCATGATATCGATCCCTTGGTGGCAGACGCTCGTGCAGACATTGCATGAAATACACTTATCCTTCTCTGCGAAAATACGGAACTTCCCGAACCAACGCTGATACAGGTGCATCAGAGCAGCGAGCGGGCAACCGAAACGGCACCAGACACGGCCAGAAAAGTGGAAGTAGAAGCTCACACCTATCACGCCTGCCCAGAGCAGATCTACGAAGTAGGCGTAGTTAAAGAATGGCAAGCCCTGATCAGACAGCGGACCGCCGTAGAGTAAATATTTGAACGCCGCATTCCAGAAACTCTCTGGAAAGACCCAGCCGAGTATGCGGAATCCCAGAAGGGCAAAGGCGAAGACGAGAAAGGTCTGGCCAACCATATTCACCTTATTCCAAAGCGGGCCATGCGGCATCTTGTGACGATGCGCGTCACCCATGGTTTCTGCGAGTGCTCCACAAGAACAGATCCAACCACAGTAGGCACCTTTCCCCCACTTTCTCACGATAAGCGGGATGATAACGAAAGTCTGAATGAAGCCGACACTGAGCCAGCCCCATAGCGGCGCATCGGTGAAGGCATTAAATACGAAAAGCGGCCAAGCCAGAACGAAGCCAAAGGCACGCCAATACTGATCCGATCCCTCCCCCCTCGCATTAGAGAAAAAGGTCTCTGCGAACCACTGGCCGACACCACCATCAAAGAGTCCATTTGCCCCCATCCACGGAAGCACGACGTAGGGAAGAATGAAAAGAGGGATCCACTGGAAGAGATTCAGCGTGATTGTCTGCCTCTTCACATAAGGTGTCTTGCGGCGTTTAATTCGGCGTATGCCGAAGATCAGGACGCAGAGACAGTAGGCGAGCGAATAGTAGAATGACCTGTCGGAGGCCGCATTCGTCATCGCGGTAATGAGATGACCGTCGCCAAACGACGGGACCCATTTTGTAAGGACATTTTGATCAAAGTCGACGAAGCCTGGCACCTTTCCCTCACCCTTCTTCCAGTGGTAGACCCACATGCCGATGAGAAAGCCTAAAATAATGGTCACCCACCACTTCTTCGTCCTATCATTCGCGATCTTCAGACCAGAGCGTCGGAAAAAGTCGAGAGGAGCTTCCCGACCCAGGGCCGCGAGAACATGATCAGTCTCTATCGTCTCCTCAGACTTGTCCTTGCGCCGCAGAGTGATGGAGCTGTTAGTGATCTCACTCGGATTGGTAGAGAGCTTGAGCGTGATTTTGCCTTTATCTGCGAGTGAGTTGACCTTAGCCACGTTCTCCGGCTTGGGGCGATTAAACTCATCCTTACGGTAAGAAATGGTCACGTCCGCTCCCTCTTCCGCCAGTGCTATGGCTGCCTCTGCAGCACTGTCTCCACCACCCACGATCATGACTTTCTTGTCCGAGAACTTAGACGGATCATGCAAACGATTGGCGACGATGTCTAGGTCCTCACCGGGAATACCCATACTGCGGTAATTCCCACTGCGGCCTATGGCTACGACACAGCGGAGCGCACGCGTCTTCGACTTATCTGAATGGTGAACAGTGATCGTCTTCCCATCTTTCTCTACGTGAGTAATCGTAGCTTCTGTCGACTCGACACCCGCCTCAAAAACCTGCTGCTTTACATTGTCTAAGAGCGTCTCTTTCACACCGACCTTCCCTTCGTAGATAATGCCGCCGGATGGCTCCATATCCGTCGGGTAAGTAAAGATAGGCTTATTCTTCGGGAAATTCGCTATGGTCGAAAAGGGCTGAGCACCTTCGAACAGAACGTATTTCAATCCAGCCTTCTTCGCCTCTATCGCTGCAGAAAAGCCCGAGACACCACCACCGATGATAGCGAGATCATAGACGTCATCCTCTTTCCCGTCACGCTCCCCCGCGAAGTCAGATTCCTCCAGAATTGCCTTCACGGCTCGGCTCCCCGTTTCCGAGGAAAACTTTAGCAACGGAACGCCGGACAAGTCACCGACTATGCGAATCCCGTCGGCGTTCGTCTGACCGTCCTCGCCGACCTCGGGTAACTGCTCAACCGCGCCTGCTGGCCACTTGCCGTGGAGCCAAGTGTAGAAATGGGAGATAGGATTCATCGCAGTAAAAGTGGAAGATTCATTCAGACAGGGGCGCTCATGCAGCGGTGCTGGCGGCTGATGGTGATTGAGCTAAGAGCAAATCACTCACCGAGGCAATTGCACGGTCCACAGGCCAAGGCGACCGCGAGTTCTGCGACTCTATCGTCGCACCTGAGTAAAGCAGGAAGAGGTGCTCGCCAAATGCGATACTCCCCTCGTCACCAGTCACTTGAGTCGCTAGCTTGATCAGAAACTGGCGTATATAGGCCTTATGAGCTAACACCTGAGCAGCGATTCCACTGTCGGAACTCCGGGTGTTTATAAACGCATTTGAAAAGGGGCAGCCGCTAAAGTTGTTCGCGATGAGAAAGTCACGGAGCTCGCGGAAGTAGGAAATGATTTTTTCCTCAGCAGATCCCTCGGCAGACAGTGTCCTGCTGTGACGGATCACAGAGCGTCTATGGATCTCAGCCAAGTCGGCTAGACTCGCAGTCTGACCCAGCGCGCACGTAAAGGCTGGAGAGGCGGTCGATTCAATGCTCATAAGGAACGGCAGTGAGAGTTGACGATGTCGGAATTATTTCGACAGAGTGATCCATTTCTTGTCGGAAATGGCTATGTTCGTGGAGAGGTCATAAGCGTAGTCCTCCGCAACCGATTTATTGTATTGGAGAAAGAGCCGACCGCGATAAATCGTGAAAGCCTGCGGATCTACTTTCAAAAGCTTCCCCCTCCCCACTCCGAAAGCGCAGTAGCCACCGTATTCAGGGACGTATGCTTCTGGATCATTGATAAAGAGACTCTTGTGAGCAGAACTGCTAAACAGATAGGTCGCGCCTAAGTAAGACGCCGCGAGCGAGCCCTGACCGCGAGCCGGCTCGCCGACCGTAAAGTAAGACACTGGATCATAGCCCTGAATGGCGACCTGCGCCTTATCCAGATTGAGCGGGGCTGCAGTGAGTAGCCCAAAGGCTGTGCCAAAAAATGCAGCTGCAGTGTAGAGGATTGGTTTCATTGAACGTGTGCTGTGATGGTGGATGAGCAAGAAATTTACTCACAACCGAAGCAACTGGACAGACCAGTCTGTATAGTCGCAAGCAGATTGTGGAGATTCTGAAACTAGGAGACAATCCATCAGCCAGTTATTCCGAATCGTCCTCCAGTAAATCCCTTTCTCTCCGGGAAAAGGCCAAGTCCACAGCATTTCCGACAAACGTCCGAATTCGCCAACCCGGAAACCACAAGAACACCTCCTAGCTTACGAAAAACACCAGCACTCGACAAAAAAGGGCCCCTGCGGGAGAACGCAGAGGCCCAAGTTACAATTGGTCTACCCGTAGGTAAACCTCCTGCGGTTTGGCAATGGCGTCTATGTCCGCAGAGAGCCTATTTGTCAAGCCAGCCAAGTAGTCCTCTACAGCCAATTGATCGTCCCAACTACGGCCTCTGCAGACAAAGACGTCCTTGAGACTCATCCCATACCCTTAGAGTTACAAAAAAATGGATCTAACCTCAAAAATGACAGCTTACCCCGTAAATCACACATGATCAAAACGTTCCTCTCACACCTCCGTCGGCGAATAAAATCCAAGCGTCTGCCCAGCGAGCTCAAGAATCCCGAGAAATGTCTCCTCGACCAACGACAGATTCCGTTTCTCCCGAGAGAAGTATCCCCACGTCCGTTTGATCGATGGATCCTTGAACGGGAGAGCGATGAGTTTGCCACTTTCGAACTCGGAGCGAGCTACCCACGGAGCCAGAACAGCACCGCCCATACCTACTTCCGCAAGCCCTTTGATCGCCTCCATATCACCGACTGTAAGAGGCGCTTTTAGCTTAGCTCCACGCTGGGTGAAAAAGTCCTGAACCAAGCGAAACGTCTCACTCGTCCGCGAATACATAATGAGCTGGTGCCTCGCATCATCATTCTTAATCTGAACCTTGCCAGACGCCCACTCGTGAGCTGGTGAGACCGCTATCACGAGTTCATCCGTAAATAGCGGAGTGAAATCCACTGCCGGAGAACCGCTCATTTCTAGGCCGATCACCAGATCAATCTCAGACGAGTCCAGCTTCTGCAAGAGTCGTGCCGTATCGTCCGCCTCAATAAGCACTTCACACTGGGGAAAGCAGTCGCGAAACTCGCGGAGCACAGTAGGTATGAGCTCCCTGCACAGCGTATTAGGCGCACCTATGCGAACCCGCCCCTGTCCCCAGAGACGCAGGCTCTCCAGATCCGCTAGTCCCTGCTCTATCCCTTTGAGAACTCCAGATGACGTTTGAAAAAGGAGCTCACCCTCGCGGGTTAAAACGGCCTTTTTCCCCTGACGGTCGACTAGGGTGACTTGAACAGACTCCTCGAGCGAACGAATTGAGTGGCTTATCGCGGACTGCGTCACGCTCAGTAATTTCGCTGCGCCAGTAAAGGTGCCCGCTTCTGCGAGCGCGACGAACGAGCGCAGTTGGCGAATGTCAGGGTAAGTTGTCACGAGAAAAATAAAGGTGAGATGAGGCAGCCTCACAGGAAGCTAATTCGTCAATCAGCACTATTCATGCCCGTTTGATTCTGGCACTCTATCAGCTAGCAATACGGTAATGATAGCCTTGGAGCCGAGTCCCGCCAACCGATCAGCCCTCTCTCTCAGGCTCGGTTTTGTGCCTCTTACTGACTGCGCGCCCATCGCAGTCGCTCAAGAGATGGGCCTCTTCGAGAAATATGAATTGCACGTCATTCTCTCCCGCGAGCCTGGCTGGGCCACGATTCGGGACAAGATCGCCTACCGTGAACTAGACGCAGCACAATCTCCCCTCGCACTCGTATTCGCCATGAACCTAGGCGAACAATGCCTCGCAACTAAGGCCTGTATCCCACTGGTTCTCACAGCCCAAGGAAATGCGATCACACTCTCACACTCCATCCCGCCCACAGCGATAAGAGACGGCTCCCGCCTAAAATCATCTACTAAAGTCTCCTGGAGCACGGATAGGAAACCCACATTCGCAGCAGTTCATCCATGGTCGTCCCACTCAGTTTTAATGCACTCGTGGCTGGCTCAGCAGGGGTTCACCCCCGGGAAGGACGTGGATATTCTCTACCTCCCTCCCTCCGTGATGGCGCGCAACCTCGCGGCAGGCGTGATCGACGGCTTCTGCGTAGGTGAACCGTGGAATTCCGTCGCCATTCAGGACGGCAGTGGCTGGTGCGCAGCTGTCTCAGCTGAAATGGTCCCCCGCCACACAGAAAAAGTCCTCGCCACGAATGAGGCCTTTACCCTCCTCTACCCCGACCGCGTCGTCAGTCTGACCGCCGCCCTTTTAGAAGCCTGCGCCTTCTGCCAAGATCCTGCCAACCACGACGCACTAGTCGAAATACTCGCTCGCCCCAAGTATCTCGGCATGGACGCCCAAGCCATTTCAAACAGCCTCGCGACAAAGTTTAACTCAGGCTTCGGAGAAATGCCCATACCTCATTTCCACATCTTTTCCGATCCAGATATCAACCGCCCTACCACCGATAAGGCGAACTGGATCACCACAGGTCTCCGTTCCACCGGAGTGATGAAGAACAAGCGCTTACCCACGCTCTCTAGCATCTTCCGCGAGGACCTCTTCGACCAGGCACTCGCCGCGTTGAAGACCTCCTAGGAATCTTCCCAAAGTTGCTCAATTAGCGCGTCTTGAGCAGCATGCATCTCCACTCTATCCTCTGGGTTTCTGTCGTCATACCCAGCGAGATGGGCCAGACCGTGAATGGCATAGAGAGCGAGCTCTTGGTGGAACTCGGTCTTGAATTTCCTCGCCTGACGCCGGGCCGTTTCTACACTGATTAGGATCTCTCCATGCTCGAAGGTGATCACATCAGTGGCAGTTGGATCATCGAAAAATTCGCCGTGAATCCGCGCAATCGTCGGGTCGTCTACAAGCGTAATCTCTAGCTCGTCCAGCTCCGCTAAAATGACTCCCGGGCGGGTCTTGAGCAGCTCATAAGCAGAACTCGCGACTCCGAGAATTTTTCTCATTTCAGCGTCGGAAAATGTCTCCACGTCCTGCCTGTCGTAGAGTGAAATGGGCCCCTGAGCCGCCTCTTTCATCATGACGTCCGCGCCTTCTTGATTGCAACAGAGCCTGAGCCTTTTTCCTCAGCTTTGGCCGGGGCTGCGGTGGCCTTCCCTTCCTTAGAACTCCGCTTAGTTCCCTCCTCTTCCTTCGGGTATTCGATACGGCTATGCAACATTGACTGAAGAGTCTTAGAAAAGGAATTCCGTATCGTCTTCAGATCAGCCAGCGTGAGTAGGCACCCGTCCAGCTGGCCATCCTTGATCCGTGCATCGACTATGTCTTTAACCAGTCCAGAAATCTTAGCTGGAGTCGGTTTGGACAGACTCCGTGAAGCGCTTTCACACGCATCTGCGAGCGAGATGATCCCACTCTCTCGCGTCTGAGGAGTCGGTCCCGGATAGCGAAAGCTCTTCTCGCTAATTTTTGGCAAATCCTCGCGATTCTCTATCCCCTTGCCCACACGTTCTTCCTCAATCGCCTTCTGCTCTTGGGCTTTCCGGTAGAAATAGTAGACTAGGGAGTCTCCGTGGTGCTCCTTGATCACATCCACGATCCGTGGGTTCAGCTTATTTTTCACCGCCAAGTCTACCCCATCTTTCACGTGAGCTATAATCACGAGGGCGCTCATCGTAGGCGTAAGAGAGTCGTGAGGATTAATCCCCCCGCTCTGGTTCTCGATGAAATACTCAGGCTTGTTCAGTTTTCCAATATCATGGAAATACGCACACACCCGGCACATGGGCGCATTCGCCCCTATTTCCTCTGCCGCCGCCTCCGCGAGAGAGGCCACAACGAGACTGTGGTGGAAAGTGCCCGGCGCTTCCAGCTGTAGCCGCCTGAGAAGCTTGTGATTCAGATCACTCAGTTCCAACCAGCTGATATTCGTCGTTACCGAAAAGCTGCTCTCGATCACCGGCATCAATCCAGAAATGACAAGAGCTATAAAAAAGCCCACAAACAGAGCTGCCCCGCCACGCTGAGCAATGGGCTCCCAAATCTCTCGATCCGTCAGATCCAGATCTTTACTTGCATCACGCAGAGTCGAAAACTCAGTGACATTCTCGAAAGCGAAGGCGAAGAAAAAGACCACGACTCCAGCATACAATCCAGCCCGCAACAGACGTCCCCGCTTGCGAACATTCTTCGCCACCAGCGTGATGGCGATGCCGCAACAAAAGGCGATCACTAGAAAAGGAAGCAGCCGCCCCAGCGGCATGAACAGCGAGCCCAAAAGCCCAGACATAATGGTTCCGAAGACGCCCACCCGTTGATTAATCAGCACGGAAAGAAGCAGCGGCGCCAGCGCATAGGGAGCCAGCAGTATCTTATACGAGCTATGCATCACCTGCGCATCGACGATTTCCACCAGAAGCCGAACCAGACCGACCTGCAGAAGAACCGTCCCAAGCGTGAGGAGACAGAGCCCTGCACGATTCGCGGTGGCCTCGTAATTCAGATTAAGAATAGCGATAGCTACCAACCCGAGCGCCATGATGATCACCGTCGCCGGATAGAGAGATTCACTCAGAATCGATGACTCTGGAGCCCCGACCGACAAGAGAAAAAGGCCTAGTATGAACGCGATATAGACCAGAATCCGCGCACCCAGACTTCTGTCTATAGAGGAGGCCTTGCTCTCGCTCGTGCGGCGCTTTTTTCCAGATGAAAGTCCCTTCTGGGCGAGCTGCCAGCGCTTGAACGAGTCAATAAATCCCACAGGTGATGATGAGGTTGTGCAAAACTCGCCCATGCCAATCTGCGGCTCAAGCGGACAGCGAGCCTAACGGAAAAAATTGTAAAAGCAATGCCTAAGCCTATTGCACACGTTCGTCTCCCTCACGGAAATCATCGTAGGCATTGATAATACGGGTCACGATCGCATGCCGCACCACGTCCTGTGGCGTGTAGCGGACGAATCCTATCCCCTCCACACCATCGAGCGCCCGCTCAGCCTCACCCAATCCACTGACAATGTGCGGCTTAAGATCCGTCTGAGAGGCATCACCTGTGACTACGCAGCGGGACCCTTCACCCAGTCTGGTAAGGAACATGAGCATCTGCTCACGCGTCGTGTTCTGAGCCTCGTCAAGGATGACGAAGGCCCGGGACAGCGTCCGCCCCCGCATATAAGCAAGAGGCGCTATTTCTATGGTTCCGTCCTCCATATAGCGGGTGACTTCCTCTGGAGGCAACATGTCCCGCAGAGCATCGTAAAGTGGCCGGAGATAGGGAGCCACCTTGTCTGCCAGATCCCCTGGTAAGAAGCCCAGCGCCTCCCCAGCCTCCACCGCTGGACGCGTCAGAATAATGCGGTTTACCAGACGCCGCTTGAGGTAGGACAGAGCCATCGCCATCGCCAAATACGTCTTCCCCGTTCCCGCCGGCCCTAGGCCGAAGGTGATGTCGTGCGCCTCAATGGTATCGACATAGTTTAGCTGCTGCGGTGTCCGCGCAGTCACTGGCCTGCGGCCCTTAATGTCTAGAATCAGACGCTGCGCTAACTTCGTGACCCCCGGCGACCCATCCGCCACAGCTGAATCCACAGCCAGTCGGAAATCTCTTTCAGAAATGGTCTTCCCGTTCCTCTTAGCAGTCTCCAAATCACCAAATGCCCGCGCCCCCCTCTTCACAGCAGCCTGACCACCCTCGAGGAGAACCCATCCATCCCGCGTGATTACGCGAATGCCCACCGCCTCCTCCATATAGCCAATGAGCTTGGGCTCATTGGCAAAAAGGTCATGCAGAAACTGAGGTGAGTCGTAGTTCAGTCTCAAGCGGCTCACATCGGCAACAGTGGCATCCATAAGAAAAGCTCCTTACCTGTGAATTTCCAATTTAGCGAAAGAGAATTTCTCCTCCCATCACCCACCCTCTGCCTAGGCTTCAGCAAATGCATCCAGCAAGCGCTGATGGATCCCCTCGAATCCACCATTACTCAGCACCGCAAAGACATCACCTGAAACAGATTCCTTCTGCGCAAGATCTACAATATCCTGCACAGTCGGCAAATACCAAGCGGATGTTCCTGCAGACTCAATGTCCGCAAGAAGCTTATCTACATCCAGCCTATCCTCTTCCGCCACCTTTTCGGGATCGGGGACTTGCGGCAGAATCACGGCATCCGCTCCCTTCAAAGCATCTGCCAGTTGGTTCTGGAAAACGTTCCTCCGCGTCGTATTCGACCGCGGCTCGAAGATCACCCACAGCTTACGGTCAGGATACTTCTGCCGCAGCGCCTTAATCGCGAGATCGATCGCCGTCGGATGATGGGCGAAGTCGTCTATCACAACCCGTCCATTCTCTTCCCCACGCACCTCCTGGCGCCGGGCGATCCCACCGAACCCTAGCAACCCAGAACGGCATTCGTCTGGGGTCAAGCCAGCGCGGCGTCCAGCAGCCACAGCCATTGCTGCGTTTCTCACATTAAACTCACCCACCATAGGCAGGAAATACTGCTCACCTCCGAGAGAGAAATGGCTACCAGCCTCCTCGTATTTCACTCCCGTGATCTGCATGCTATTCCCATCCCCCAGACCGATTGACTCGACGGAGCAGAGAGCATTTTCCGCCACATCGCGGCAGTTCTGCTCATCTCCATTGATGAATACAGAACCCTCACTAGGGATAATGTTCACTAGCCGGGTGAAGGTCAGCTTGATCTCATCCAGCGAGTCGTAAATGTCAGCATGATCGAACTCGATGTTATTGATCACCACGATCTGCGGAAGGTAGTGAAGGAACTTAGAACGCTTGTCAAAAAAGGCCGTATCATACTCGTCCCCCTCCAGAACCACATGCTCAGAATCATTAAAGTGGCAGCCCGCCTCCAGATTCTTCGGTATTCCCCCTATCATCCAGCCGGGGTCCTTCGCCGCAGACTTGAGAAGCCACGTCAGCATAGATGACGTCGTCGTCTTACCATGAGTCCCGCTGACCACGATGTTACACTTACCACGCAGTAAATAGTTTTTCAGAGTCTCTGGCAGGGACAGGTAGAGAAGCTTGCGATTCAGCACCGCCTCAGCCTCAGGATTCCCTCGGCTGATCGCATTCCCCACAACTATGACGTCGGCATCGTCAGGGATATTTTCCGCAGCATAACCTTCGCTCAGAGTGATTCCCTGTTGCTCGAGAAACGTGGACATCGGCGGGTAGACATTCGCGTCACTTCCAGTGACTTCATATCCTTTCTTCCGCATCGCCGCCGCCACGTTGCCCATGGCTGTTCCGCAGACTCCTATAAAATGAAATTTTTCTGACATCTCTGTATTTTCTCTTAGTAAGGGCTAAAATTCTGGCGCGGCCACACGGCTGCGATCGGCTTCATCAAGACGCATCTGAAGAATGCGGTCCGCTGTTTCTTTCACCATCTGCTCCAGAACCAGACGAAGATGGCTCCCGGGTCTATAGTCCGCTGGTGCGATGTGCTTCACCCGGGCTGCATGCGTGCAGAGCTGGTAGCATTTCCGAAAGCTCTTTCCGGTCTTATCCTCAGGATTGTAGACCGCTATGGAGTTTCCTCCATTTTTCCTCATCACTGTGAAACAGGGCACGTCCGTCGGGCCGTCGCCGATATAGACCATATTCTCGAACGGGATAGGCCTAGCCTCCGCCGGCATGTGATCATTTACATCCTGCTCGTAAGTCAGCATCCCCTTGTTGATACGGAACAAAAACTGGGTCTTCGTCGTATGAGAAATCGTCCGTTTAGGGAAGGAAATGCGTCCGCTCCCATCCTCGCCGAACTCACAGCCGAACACCGCTTTCACCAGCGGCTTGATGCGACTTCCATCGATCAATGCCTTCAGGCCGGAGGAGAGTATATAGTGCTCCACCCGTATCCCCATCGCCCTCTGCTCTAGCGTCAAACAAGCGTCCTCCATTTCCGTGAAAATTTCCGGCACCCCAGGAAAAAACTGCAGATCTTTCCCAAGAGCCTCCAGGTCCGCATTACTCACCCCATCCATAGCCAGATAATCGAGCAAGCACTTAAGGTAAGCCAGCTCGCCATCCCACTTCTGCTCATCCACCAGCTCATTGCACTTCGCCCAGAACTGAGCCGGATTGATCCCATATTTGGGAAACAACACATCGTCCTGCATGTATTTGGGCGAAAGTGTCTGATCGTAGTCGTAGATCAGAGCGATTGTCGTTTGCGGAGTAGCCATGCGCACCAGCAAGAAACCAACCCACAGCCCCCCCCGCAAGAACCCTTTCCCCCCCAACCCGAAAAACCGATGGCCACAGCTCCCGGCCCGGCGATCGCTAGAGCTCTCCAAGCTCGGAAAAGCGGGAAACCTCACCACCGCCACCTAGTCAGTAAAATAGACTACCCACCAACGCGCCTCCGTCGAAAAATGAAATAGACCTTCGGCCCTCCAGAATTCTTAGTTTCATCAGTCACCTAGGCCCCCACTTCGCTCTGAAGTGGTCCCAGAAAACGGAGCCAGAGCGTTGTTGAAGAAATCGGCTGGTCATTGAGGGGCAAAGACCCCCGAAATAGACCAAAATGAGTAAACGAAAAAGAAGACACCTCAGCGCTGAGTTTAAGGCTCGCGTTGCCAGAGAAGCCTTAGAAGGCCAAAAAACCATCCAGC
>JAUKWC010035611.1:2756-56867 GCA_032356245.1 Endocladia muricata
CAGATTCATCCGCGGACTTCGACATGGGAATGGAGTACCGGCTCACTACAGGTGTATATTGAAGAGAGAGGTGCAAAGGGTCTACCTACTACTGCATGTAATATTGTTGTATCTCGCAGCTTTTGCATGACGGTTCTGGTTTTCGCAATCGGAGAAGCAAAAGAAGTAACGCAGAGCAGTTCCTTGCAGTATCCAGTGGTCAAAAAGATTGCGTTATATTGACAGCAGCTTGCTGCAGAGGTAGGGCTAGAATTTCTTCTCAAGTTGTACAGCTGGTCATAGGGTGCAGTGCTCCGCGTTTAGAGCGTCAGACGCTGCCACATTCGTGTGCAGCGTCAAATAAGCTGGTAGCTCATAATTTATACGAAGGTGTACTAGAAGTCAAGCTACAGCCATGACGCGTCCTCGCTGAGAACAACGGCTTGATGCAAAAAAAACCTGTGAAAGCAGCCAACAGTCGTGCATGCCGCACATGTTGCGATCGTAAAAAGCAATCTATCAAACTAATTCAATGTTCCTGTGTCCACTTAATATCCTTAAGATCGATGCCCTCCTGCACCATCTCCCACAATGGGCTCATCTCCCTCAACCGCTTCACATGCTTAGCCGCCAGATCAATTGCATAATCCACCTCCCCTTCCGTAGTAAACCGCCCAATCCCAAATCGAATGCTCGTATGCGCCATGTCATCATCCACCCCCAACGCGCGGAGCACATAACTCGGCTCCAAACTCGCGCTTGTACACGCGCTGCCACTACTGACTGCTACATCCTTAAGCGCCATCAACAAGCTCTCCCCCTCCACATATGCAAAGCTCATATTCAAATTACCAGGAAACCGATGTTCCTTACTCCCATTCAAGACCACCTCCGGCACCTTCTCCACCATCCCGTCATACAACCGCTCACTCAACTCTGTCACTCGCCTCAAATCATACCCAAGCTCCTCTTTTGCCACGCGCGCTGCCTCGCCCATACCCACCACAAGCGGCGTCGCCAGCGTCCCCGATCGCAACCCACGCTCCTGTCCACCACCGCTCATCTGCGCCTCAATGCGCACGCGCGGTCGCCGCCGCAGATAGAGGGCGCCAATCCCCTTGGGCCCATAAAACTTGTGCGCGGACAACGACATCAAGTCAATATTCATCTCATCCACATCCATCGGCAACTTCCCCGCCATCTGCGCTGCATCCGTGTGAAAGAAGGCCCCCTTCTTCCGACAGATCTCGCCAATTTCTCGCAATGGTTGCACCACGCCAATCTCATTGTTCACAGCCATGACCGACACTAGGGCCGTATCCTCCCGGACGGCACTCTCCAGCTCCCCCAAGTCCACTAAACCCTCCTTCCCCACAGGCAAATACGTCACCTCAAACCCCCTCTGCTGCAGCCACCGACACGAATCCAGCACACATTTGTGCTCCGTCTGCGTCGTGACGACATGCTTTTTCCGCGCCTTATAAAACTGCGCCACCCCCTTCACCACCATGTTGTTGCTCTCTGTAGCCCCCGACGTGAAGATGATCTCGCGCGGATCGGCGCCTACCAGAGCCGCCACATGCGCACGAGCGGAGGAGACGGCCGCCTCGGCCTCCCATCCATACGAGTGCGTGCGTGAATGCGGGTTTCCGTACTGCGTCGTCAAATGCGGCAGCATAGCATCGGCCACACGTGGGTCCACAGGAGTTGTCGATTGCATGTCGAGGTATATGGGGCGGGGGGGAGGGGTAACCATTGGGCGAGAGACAGCAGCAGCTGACGTTGCCAGACGGCGGAGGAGGGAGAAAGAGGTGCGCATGGTTGGGGAGGCAGGTGAGGAATGAAAATGGGAGGGAAACAACTGGACTAGGAAGTTGACGGAACGACACGGGACGTAGTACGAAAACACTAAAATTGTGTATGGTCAGTGTAGCCCAAGGAGGGAGTGGAGGGTCTGCTGGTCCGGTACACTTATAGCAATCTGCTGGCGGCGGCGGTGTTGAGAAATTAGCGAAATTATGGCTTTTTGTTATTCCTGTGCTTGCGCGAGCTGCACGATGCATCTTGTCCCTTGCAATGGGTGTCTCATCCTACTTTTCAAGTGCTGGACCAGCGCACAGCAAAAACCAGGCGGGTCGTTGCGACGTGTAGCGAAGCAAGAATACCACTGCGGTTTCAAGCATCCGCTTCGCATTGTTGAATTCGGTGAGAATTGGAAGACCGTACGCAATTTGTCCTGAGTTGACAGCTTGCACGATGCATGGTGAGAAGCATAAAGCAGGATTGCGTCGAAGCCTCTGTGCAAGGAGCGAGATCGTATAAAGTGGTTCTCACGACAGCAGCAGCAGCAGCAGCAGCAGCGTACCGACAGGTTTTAGGCATTGGGTCGTCTTCGCGCCAGGACATTGCTAGACCCGAATGTAAAACAACGTTTCGAGATAAAGGCCGGCTAGGCAACATGCTGTGAGCAGTTCAGCAGGCCAGCGCTCAGCAGCTGGACTGCTGGTGCCTCTTCAACGGCACGGGTTACGCAATCGACAAAACGTCACAATTTGCAAGATCAGGCAACCAAACCATCCATGAGCATGACTTTTGACACAACTTTCTAGCCAGAACGCTACAGTCCTGGATCGTGGTTTCATTTATTCAAATCTCTTTTCAGCGCAAGAGCTCTCCACCTCCCCACCCCTACCGCATCCACCTCACCCGTCCCATCGACCTTCCGCTGACCCCTTCCTTGAACCTCTCCTCAATCCACATCCCCTCACCCACCACACACCGCCCACCACCCGCCGCCCACCCTCAACTATGTCGAATGAACCCCCTCAAACCACTCCCGATCCTATCCCTACCGGTCCCCCGCCCTTTCCCGCTGTCGGCATTCTCACCATCTCCGACCGCGCCTTTGCCGGCACCTACCCCGACCGCGGCGGCCCCGCCATTGCCTCGTACCTCGCCTCACATTTCTCCCCCCCTCCCCTCACACACACCGCCCTTGTCCCCGATGAGCTCGCCTCCATCTCCTCCGCCATCCGCGCCCTCAGCGCCCAATGCTGCCTCGTCCTCACTACGGGCGGCACGGGCCCTTCCAGCCGCGACGTGACGCCAGAGGCCACGCGCGACTGCTGCACAAAACTACTCCCAGGATTTGGAGAGCGTATGCGTGCCATGTCGGTGCAGACGGTGCCCACGGCCATTCTGTCGCGGCAGGAGGCGGGGGTGTGTGGGGAGGCGGTCGTGCTGAATTTGCCGGGTAGTCCAAAGGCAATTGCAGAGTGTCTCGATCCGGTGCTTGTGGCGCTTGTGCATGCGGTGAAGTTGGTAGGGGGGGGGAGGTTGACGCTGAAGCCCGAGTTCCATCAGAAGGGGAAGATGTGCGATGAGTGTGGTGTGGCACATTAAGAAACAAGGTCTGACGGGTGAAGGGGGAGACAAGGAGTAGCGGTGTCGGGTCGGCCACGCTGTATACTGACGCGTCGAGTCTTTCCGGCTGTGCCTCTGCATTCTTCCAACCCTGCATCAGCGTGTACCACACCCGACAACTATATTCAAATGACTGCATTTCACAGTTGTTGCTCTCCGTCGCGCAAGCGCTACATGCACCCTATTCCACCCGCCCAAACCCTCCTAATCGCTCGACCTCCCTTTATTCCGTCTCACTTCTGTCTCCATGATTCACTCTCTTGCCTTCCCCCCTCACCTGCATTTCCTCATACACCTCTCCTTTCTCCCCTCCCCTCGTCGGTATGTGAAGAAAGCGAGGGGAGAAAGAGAAAGCGAGGGAGGTTTGCGAAGGCCAATGCTGGAAAGGGTGGAGGCGAAACGAAGAAAGGGGAGAAGTGAGGAGATGGAGCAGACAGGGGGAGAAGGCTCGCGCTTGTGGGACGGATGAGATGCGGTGGGTAGGGCTGCAGAGTGTGTGAAAAGCGTGCGGGGAGACTTGCGGCGAGCACGTGGAGGGGGGCGACAGGGGGCTTGAGAGTGAGAAGGGAGGAAAGTAGCGGTGAGTTGCGGGAATGTGGGCTGCTCGGTTGCGTGTGGGTGTGAGGGGTTTCCGCTTGATTGGGTGCTGCGTGAGGAGGAAGAGAGAGACAGGGGTGTGCAAAACGGACTGTGGAGAAGGAACATGCGTGCGGTTGGGACGGGAGTGTGGTTGTTTGGGAATATAAGAGAGTACAGGGTCGCGGGACTTTCGCGGGTCAATGTCACGGTAGGAAAGGGGAGGGAGGGTGGAGCGGTGCATGTGAGAAGCATAGCCTAGGTTGTCGATTGTTTCAGATGGGGCGATGCGGGCGACGTACGCAGAGTGTGACATGATGCGAATGCAGCAACAAGGATTCGAATGCGCGGTAAGGCAGGCAGAGCGAGAAGAAGAAAGAAGACGGATATGGTGCTGCGGTTTTCGCGTGCGGAGGTGACGGAGAACGGAATGGGGTCGCACGTTCCTTCGGCTTTACTGTCTACCGACCCGGCCAACAAGGTCATGTGCCAACAATGCGTCCTTGCTGGACACAACCCCTCACAAAACCCCTCCGGTGGTGTTTTTTTCTCTCGGAACAGAACGTCGCTTGCTTTCTGCTTTCGCCCTGTGCCACCCTCCTGCTCGCCCTGCCTTGCCCTTGCCTTGCCTCAGACCATTCCTTCTCACTCCCCTTCGACACCTTCTTCTTTGCGCCGTTTAGCTCCCTCGCTTCTCGCTCCTCCGCTCCCCTCTCCTCCACTCCACCACAGAAGCACAAATCCCGTCTGGTCCACTCCCCGTTGCGCGCCTCTTTCTCGTCTTCACTCTCACAGAAAGAAGAACAAAGAAAAACAAAATCTACCCTCACATCCCCTCCTCTCTCCCTCTATTCCAGCCCTTGTCTCACCTGCACCCTAAAATGGATCCCGCCGCCTCCGCCTTCCGCTACTACCACGTCAAGGTCGCCGCGAAGCGCTTGCCTGGCCGTAGTCTCCGTCTGGACCCTTTGGCCATTGTGTTTGCCGGCGGCGCCGGGGCGTGGCGTGAGATCGGCCGCACGGAGCGCCGTCTCAATGAGTGGAACCCCCGGTTTTCCACCAACGTCACCTTACCCGCCGACTCGGACCGTCAGCGTCGCGAGCAGCTGCGCGTCGATTTCTACAACCGCGAGCAGGAGGAGAGTCGGTTTCTAGGGGCGTGTGAGGTGCCGTTCTACGCGTTGATCGCCGCAAAAGGAGAGGCCGTGGAGTTGGAGTTGGCAACGCCTGGCGGGGGGGGAATGAGCAGAGTGTTTTTGACAGCGTTGGAGGGCGCTGGAATAGGAGGGGGGGAGGAAGCGATGTGTGTGTCGATGCAGTTGATGAGAACGAATTATTACGGGGTGGGGATGCGGGTGTATTATGAAATTAGTCGGGCAGGCGGCGGGGGATATCATCCGGTGTTTAAGAGCCCGCATGCGCAGTTGGATGAGCAAGGGTGGGGACAGTTCCCAGAGTGTAAGATGAGTATGCGGGAGGTGACCATGGATGAGGAGGCGGTGGGCTTGCTGATTAGTTTGTATCGGTACAGGAGGTTGGGGGCCAAGAAGTTGCTTGGATACTTTCAGACGTCGGTCAAGGAGTTGATGCGGACAAGGGAGGGAGATTTTGTGCAGTTTCTGCCGAATACGCGAGAGGATATAATTGCTGCAGATGTGCAGGTGCTTCACGCGAGGAAGGTGGGCGTCGAGTATAACT
The DNA here is from genome assembly GCA_032356245.1 of Endocladia muricata. Classification (NCBI taxonomy): domain Eukaryota; phylum Rhodophyta; class Florideophyceae; order Gigartinales; family Endocladiaceae; genus Endocladia; species Endocladia muricata. The sequence continues at coordinate 8,433 of JAUKWC010035611.1, forward strand.
TTAGTTTCAAGCTCGTCAACGTCCAATGGAAAGCGACGTACCTGACCGAGGAGAATGCAAACTGACGATGACATGCCGCAAACGGTGCAGTGACGCGATACGTAACGGGGTCGATTTTCGGGCCGTTTATCTCATGCATTGTTGCGCTCTTACCCAGGGGGTACTCTAGGGTACCGCTTGATACCTTGAGTACCAACGGTGTCAGCAGAAGCAAGAAAAGAGTGATATCCTGGTACACTTTCTTATCTTGGTAGTCCTACCTTGGTAGTCCTGAACTAGTAAGAGGGTTTGATGATCTGGGCCATTGGTATTTGAAATCCGTAGTAACGACCACCATCATGCCAGAAGCGCGGCGAGAAGCATTTGTAGTATCTGAATGTGTTTGTTTTCTTGTAGATATGATACGGATGGGTATCAAAAAGTAAAAATGGCATTTGGTAAGAGAGTGTTCTTCTGTTGCCTACGCACTTGTTCAGGATATGTCCACACTGGAACCTTACACGGCCTTGGTGGGAAAATGTAATCTTGAGACATCACATGCTCCAGCCCTCAAGTTAACTGTAATCTGTCTTACATTGGTACGCAGCATGTTCACGACTGCATGCTCTGAGGTTCTCATCGGTTCCAATCCAAATCATACAAAACATACATTATTTGTGCACGTTGAATGCCGTCATGGGCTGGGCCAGTACTGTCGTCCTTCCCTCATCTTCTAAAGACAGCCTGTAGGCACATAAACCAGATCTACAGGTATAGTGACCGTTACTCTGCTCAGGATGACACACGATTTTAGATTCTGTGCAGGAAGGAAATCTGTTGTTAGACACGACTCTGCAGCATGGTTGACTGATCGATTCCCATCAGCCCTGTGGGCGTGTCGACAGTACTTGGGCAATAAGAGATTGCAAACCGTTATCAATTACCTACTTCCTGCTGACACTTCTTCCGAGAGGCTAATCTTGAGCACTTCACCCGTAGTCCGATCTGGTGGTGAAGATACATGCATGGTCGGGAAGAGTGCTAAGGGCAAGACTCAAGCTAAGGCAAAAACCATTCCTGTTGATCTGTAGAAATCAAGAAAAAGGTTCTCTTTTGCTTTCCATATCTAGCCAGCGGGCTACATCGTACATGTGTGGTATTCTTTTCGAACAGACATACAAGTCTATTGGGAAATCGTTATATTCACAACATATCGAGTGATCGTCTAGCACTGATGAACGGCACATATCAGGTTGCATTGGCCAGAATACCTAGCCTGACTAGTCTGGCAACATGTTTTGCATGAAACGCTGGACTGAGTATGATGAGACTTTTTCGACTGCAGTAAGTCACGCTGGAAGGTCTTGTCCTTCCACAGAGCAGTCGAGTGTCTTCTGTAGTCCTACTATTAGATTTGTCTCCCAGAGAACTAATTTTACACCCCGTCAGTGCGAAATTTCCTACCGTTGCAATATCTATTGTTCTTGCATATTATGGCTGGGGATCATGATAGCCAATTACTCGCGGAAGATCAGATACACCAGCCTGCTTCTATATATTGCTGGGCATGTCCCAGCAGGCGGAGGCTTTATAAACACCATTCCAGCTGAACGTAGACCCGACATGTCGTTATGAGCCGTTCTCAGGAAATAACGAGGGACCCCAAACTTTGCGTTGAAGTGAGTGACTGTGAACCTACGTCTTTCAAACTCACTCGGGTTCACATCACCAGCACACCAGACAGCACAACCTCAACCTTCATACACTCTCCGCGATTTAAAGATCATCACTCTTCCCAGAGAGGTAACCTATCACCTGCATTGGCCAAATGCCAAGGCTGCGGCACTCAAAGCTCAGATCAAATATGAATGATGACCGTCCTTCATTTCCACCGCTCACCCGGGATCTATTGCCCGCGCGATTCTGGCCGAATGCGAAAGGTGCTAAAATTGATGGAACTTCTTTCACTATCGTAAATGTATGTCGTCTAATCAAGTACATCCTGTTCAACTGAAACACGCTCTAAGGGAAACTTCGACCAACCTCTCAGCTCGTTTCACCATATCACTACTTACAAGCTTGATTGTCACGTCAGTGTTTGAATGTCGATGCTTAAGGTATTATGATAGGACTAAGAAGCCAGTCCGCATACATGGCTATACTTTGGGGCCAAGGGCAGACTTTCGCCGAAACAGCAAGGACACGTGTTTGGGAATGCTAGGCCTGGAGCTACCGTGTCATGTCGTTCGATGGGTCACAAAAACGATCTTCTTTCGAATAGCAACCGACGCGAAAGCAAAGCGGAAGAAGTCCTACTATGGATTCCGCAGTCCCCACTAATCCTTGTCCCGCATCACGTCGCCATGGTCATGTGCTGTGGGACATAAAATATTGAAACAACTGTCTGGAAGGATACTCATAGGTCATTCTGCAACCCGGGTTAACTGTCGGATATCTGTTTTTACAGAGGTACTGGCCGAGGCTAAAACTCTCCCGTGTGTACTGCTTTGAGGGGCAATATACGAAATATTTTCAATCCCACATCTGGCAGCTGGCATTCATCAGATTTGCAGCCATTCAATTTGCCCAATGGATAACACTATTTTCGCGAGGATGTATACTTTACAACAACAAAACCACCTTTCCTCTAGTCCAATCATAAGAGGCTGACAGATGCCACCTTGCACCGCTGCAATGAAGCATTTTGAGTTTTTCATTCGGGTTGCTCCAACGAGAAGGGATTGGTTGCAGAATCTCTTGCGACTCGTCCCAGAATGATAGCTCACCGCAGGAAGACACATTCTAGTACCCAAAGTTGTAAAGGTCATTTCGCAACGCTTTGTGCTGGTTATGTTCCCCACGAAATAGGCTATTATTAGGGCACACATCGGTCATATCACATCACAGCAGTCAGTTCAGGTCAGTTATACAAGGAAGTGTGACGGCATTGTGAAGAAAAGTAGCCCTTAATTTTCGAACTAATTGGTGCGTCCTAAATGAAACGTTCAATTTATTGCTTACCCGCATGGTTCGGGTAGTGGTATGCTGGACCAGGCGGAAGATTGTGATACTAGCTGGTGTCTCTTGTACCGGGGACCAGGCCCATATGAGACGGAATTGAGTAGTCTTACGGGAAAAAGATGGTTTGTTGGATATTTCCATTTTTGTTTTCTAACATTGCTGGATTGCTCTTGCCTTTTTCAGGAAATACTCCATTCGCAACGTCTTTCCTCAAGCACAACTTTGTAAGAAACGTTTGTAGAGCTCCCACACTGATGTCGATAGACGAAGGGGATGGGCGCGGCGATGCAGTCGAAGCATTAGAATGATAAAAATGCGAGATAGTTTTTTATTCAATGTCAAAGAAAGGTGCTGTTTTAATGAACGCCTTTTTTTGCATTGACGGTTAGCTTGACTCGAAATGTAAATATTTTTGAAAGCTTGGACTTTGCCAGCCTTCTACTCGAGGAAACAAAGAAAGTGATGCAAGCTGAGGGCTTTGGGATATCTGGAACTATGAAAGTAAACAGCATAAATTCTCGCCTCAAATGAGGCTGAAGGTCCGGTACCCACTAAACGATACAGAGTTGAGGAAGGGTGTTCTAGGAGAGAAGCGGTTTAGGCGCATAGCACATACATCACACATTGTCGCAACGAACAACTCACCTATAATGGTTTTACCATCCTGCTCTGTACTGTTACGTTTACATGAGATGTCAACTCAAAACAAAAGTTTGCAGCGTTATCGATACAAGCGAATATCTGACAATGACGTATAAACCGAAGTGAGTCAATAAACGACATGTGGACTAAACGTTTATCGTTCAATTAAACTTTCGAAAAGGACAGGCAGGAGTTATACGCTGAATTGGTTATAGTTTTGTGCACCATACGCTACGTTTAGATTCAAGAGTATATAGGGCCAGAGTCTATTGGGAATTTTGGCCTCAGGTAAGGTCCAATTTCGCGGAGATATTAAGGGGTCAAAGGTCGTCTACTTTTGCTGTTCTTCATAGTTACTTGAAGATCTTTGAGTACTCTATTCGGGCAGAGTGGAGCTATTGGAAAATTCGGCGGGCGTTTTGCTCAGTTAGGGCTTTAGTTGAAAGGAGTACGCTACCTTTTGTTTTGATATAAGAGGAGAGGGTGAGGCAAAGTACACGTCCAACAGCTAGCATATTCATCGTACGTATGATATACTTTACATACGTTCCTGGTAGCCAGTTGGCCTCATATAAGGCTAAGGTTGACCTCACATGAGGTAGAATCGATTGTCCGATAGACACCAGATAGCGTCGGTTGTACCGGCCGGAGGTCAGAAAACAGACCAGTCATAAAATAGACCTGCAAAAAAGTGTGGAAAGTATTGGTAAATCTACATATGAAAAAACGCCAGTGTTACGACAACGCAAAGTCTGCCTAAATGTACGCCTCGCGCTTGGCCTTAATATCTAACGTGTAGGATGAAGCTCGAAGTAGCTTAGGAGCGGCAAAGCACCAGCGATTTTCGAGCAAATTCTAGAACTTAAACTTTGTTCCGACTGTGAACGATAAGAACTCTCGAATGGTATGAAAACGCAGCAACCCCGTTACTTGTGGCTTACTGTGCTAGTGTTTTTCACGTTCATTCGAAACGAGGCACTTAGAAAACTAGATATTAGCGCAAGTTGGAAACACGAGCTCATATCAGGCTCAGAAGTAAGTAAACGTTAAGGGATCGAAGAGACGTCTTCTCGGGTTGTTTTTGTAATCGAATTGAAGCTTCTGAAATACTCTTCGCCGAAAAATGTAGCTACGAAGCTATTTCATGGTCTTCTCGCATAGCCGACGTCTAGGTACAGCAAAATGTGAAGCAGTTCACCGACGTCGATTTGAAAACTGCTTTTAGTAGCAAAAATTGACAAACATGAAACGGAAATAAAGTTGGACATGAAAACTAATGCGTCGGCTGCCAAAGGAAACGTTATCTATGATGACGGAAAGAAACAAAACCCGAGCCGCGACCGGTACAATCGCTTTCGAGTGCCCATGTGTTCCGGGAAACGGATGCAGACATGTAGCAGGTGCAGTAGGCCAGCAAATCTTCCGGTATTACTGTAAGTTTCGGAGCACAATGGAATGCTGACTTCTGTGGAGTTCCAAAACGTGGGGATCATGGAGTCCGGCTGTTTTCCGCATGGTCGCTGACTTCTGGAACTATTTTTCAACTGTCGCGTGCAGTGCATGTCTGCATACGATAGTCGCGGCTCATCTCCTGGTAGCATGTTTGGCCATTACCGTCAATTTTGCAGGGAGGTGCACTTTCATGCGTCACACTCAGTATATCGATTACACACGATGGCCTGTAGCCTGCCTCGCGCGAATATTCTTACCGTGGACCTTCCATACTCCTAGTTCCCTTTTGATGGACTGCAAGCGGCTGAATTGATGACTAAGAAGCGCTTTATGCTCCGGCTGCGGCTGTAGAGAACATGGAATTATGACCGGTGATGTTCAGCTGTACTTGTACACCCAAAGTCACGCCGATTCTATATGGCACGAGACGAAGCGCGAAACTTTGCTCTGACCTCTTAGACACTACTGCCTCCATCATGGGATGCAAGCTAGGACTATCTTGTAATTTGCGTGAGAAGTGGTGTAGTGGACGGATGCTTGTGGAAGGAGTCAGTTTCGTGTGTTCCGACAATATAACATGTTATCACACCGCGATGCTCAAACGTATTGTTTCTGTTCTTTGCGGTGCATGTGCGGAAGAGAGCCTGATTTGTGCTTCGTACAGTCACTGAGGAGCGAGGCACGGACAAGGTCATAAATCAGGCACTGCGTGGTTAACGACGAACTGTTCCCACTTGCAGCTCAAGGCTGAGGTCTACAGTAGAATCGCCATAAGTCGATATGGAGCAACCCTATTAATACGATGTACGGCCACCTGTCCGTACCATGACTAGAGGAAAACAGATCCAAAGACTTGAATCTACCGGTGCTGTAGGCATGCTATAAGTGACCCAGACACGGCCACAGGCGCAGATTTCTTGTGCCAGCCAGGTCGCACATGTATCAAAGGAAGCGTAAGAACAATAGGTAGCGCGAGACGACGTCAAGGAGGGATTGTACACATGACCCTGGGGTGGTTGAAATGTAACTAAGTTCTAAGATTAGTGCGGTGTCACTAATGGCAGGGGTTGGGACCTGCCCATGTGAGAATACATGTGTAGATGGATGTTATGTTTTAGGTTTCGTCTCGCACATGTATCTGCCCATGTGTTCATCATGAGCAGATCCCAGCCCTTGTCAATATTGACACTCCACCAATCTCAAAACTCACTTATTGCTCGAACTTCTCTGTTCTGCTCCAGCGCTCCAAAGACTGCTCAATGTTGTGGGCGACCATTGTTGAGTCTGAGCTCAAGTTTTTCCAAGACTCTACAGTGTGGCCTGGTCGCCAGAACTGTTATTCGCACTCGCGTGTAGTGCTGAAGATTGTTTTTACTGGATGCTATTTAATGACATTTTCGGATAGTTACGTAGTACTAATCAGCAGTTGTAGGAACGGCAATCAAATCCTGAGGGTCGTCGGAGTCGAAAATAATATTTCTAGAATTGACCGCGTCTGCCCTAATACCCACGTCCACATCCAAATCAGCGAGCCTACCCACGTCAGCGTCGTCCATACTCTCTGAATCCTCAGCTGTTTTTATTCTTTTTAGTAGTAATAGGGGCCATGTCACTGGCTGAGAACGCGGGTAGCCCTCTGAGGGCATCGAACATCTGGTTTAGCATATCCTTCCCTCCTGCCATGAAGTACACATGGTATTGTCCTGTTACCCCCTCCGTAATACGGTCCACATATCCAGCCTCGGGGTGCGTCAGATGCTCATGTCTGAAGAAATCCGAGTTGGACAGCACGATGATTTCCTTCATATTGAACGACCACGCCGCTGCCAACCGCTCGCTTTTCTCCCCATATGCAAACACATGCGGATACTCACAAACTCACAAAGGAAAGCCCACCGCTCCACCGACGATTGCAAAGAAACCCAGTGTGTCTGCTTTCAAAGTTTCGTCAAAGTCATTGTGCGACAATTGCAGTGGCCAGTCCCTCCCAGTAAGCAAAAAATGACCACCAGTCGTTGGCATGAAAAGTTTGCATGCAGAGATCTTCCTCAGAACGACGTAGGCGGGAAGTTTATCCTCACACTTGTCCAGTTTTGCACGCCTTCCCAAAGCCCACTCCCAAGCCACTCTCGATTCGCAAGCTTCCATAAACAGGCTCCGTGTACTGGAGTAGTAGTAAACTCCCAACTCTCGATTAAGTGCGTCGCCCCCGTCTTCCCCTTCGTTGATGATCGCACTCCATCAGGTTTCATCTCGCACCTCTCCCGAGGCATTCCCGTCGTTGACCATATTCGCAATGAAAAGGAAAGTTGCTTCTGAACCGGGAGAAGTTTCCACTTGGGAGTGACCGTCATGGAATTGAGGTTTCGACGCGGAATGCCGCTGCAATCAGCGAAGTTGTCAAAACACGTATAGCTGAGATGCTGAATCTCAGCTCCCCGCTTCTCAAAGTAGGTGTACTCACTGCCAAGGTCCCCATCTTCGTTTAGTTGAGTCCTCCACACGAGCATCTGAGGCCAGCTGGGCTCCCAGATGTCCGGACCCAGATCGGTACCCTCAGGCTGGCTAAAGTGGATATAGATACCTATGACGGACTGCAGCCGGTGCGTTGCTACGACGCACTTTATGGTGAGGTACAAGTGGGCCTGGTGCTCAATGGGCGTGTGGATTGGGAGCCGCCAGGGGACGTATTACCGGTTGTTCGCTATCATCAACTGTACCTTGAACTCGTTGTGATCTGGCAGGCCCACGCATGCAAGTCCGTCGAAAGGTTCCAGGCTCTGATAGATCATCTGGATGTGGTCAATAGGGTCGACCCGCGTCTGTTTCACAAGAGTGCGATTGAAAATTTGCGGGGCACCTTCAGATTGGCTCATGATCTCATACGTTACCTAGGTCTGCTAAGTCTTCTTCTTCTCCCCCTTTTTTGGCCTGCCCTCCTTCACGACCTCTTGTATCGACTAACTGCTCACCTTTTTGCCTCTGCCGGACTTCCCTGACTGTACGAACTCCATGAGTCGAGGCGTTGATAGCGACAACGGCGCAGCCGCTCTCTTCCTGGAAAGCTCTTCCATGGAAGCCAGTGCTAGTGGGGCTCGCCGCGCAGCACTTGGAGAGTCGAGTGCGGTCACGTAAAAAGGAGGAGCACGCCTCGAAAAACTGCGTCAAGAAGGCGCAAAAGCCAGGGTTGTCATGCTAGCCGAGGCGCTATTCTTCGTGGTCTCGGGAGCAAAGTGCTTATTTACCTTGCTCGCGAAGCATGTAGCGCGGGCCTCGTTGAGCTTGTCCAGATCTTGCCGAGAGTTGCAGTCTCTCGTTGAAAACAGACGCATCCTGCTGTGGTAAAGGTCTTTGATGGAGTTCGTGAAGAGCTTGGAATGCGAAATCGTAGTCTACAGAAAATCGTCGTAGCTTAGGCCCTTATACTTTTCATACTTATCGAACAAGTTCAGTACGACTTGTAAAAGAGTTCACATTAGCTCGTAGATCCTTTTAGAGCAGAACGTTCCGTAGCGGTCCGGGTGACTGAAGGATAGCGCTGTGGAAGTCATAAACAGAGTGACCACTGTATGGCTCTCTGGCCGAGGATGCGCGTCAGCAAGGTTAGTGATGCCGAGCTTCTTAGGTGTTGTGATGCCGAAGGTCAAGTCGCTCAGCACTTTCAAAAAGCATGAGTTCGGAAGAATGATCTCGGCTGCGCGCACGTTGCGCCAGTAGGCAAACGGGCCCGTGGATGACAACAGAATCGCCTTCGTCATTGGTTCCCGATTTCCCTCTTGACCCCATCCAGCTGGTTCATGTCGCTCTCGACGGCGGGAGCCAGCATGTAGTAGACGACACTTACGTGGTAAGGGAGAAAGGAAATATGTATGCGGGCCGGATTGGCGATGGTTTTCTGCTGAGACACGACGGACATGATTTTGGTATTTGTCATGTCCTGTTCATCCTTACGGCGGACGAGGCGCATGTTGGGGCGCTTGGGAGGCCCAGCCGTGCTGCTGTCTTCCTGGTTCTGGCTAAGGACGGCTCGGCGGCAATGCATGCCGTCCACCACAGCACACTTCACCCCTGCGCGCAACACCGTACCATCTTTGACGGTCTCGTTAGCAATATCCGGCGGCGAGGGATTGTTCCAGCATCACTGCGTGATAGACATGACGCCAAGATCGTCTTTGTAGCCGTGCTTCACCATGTTGGCCTCGATGCCGTCGATAGTGGCTCCCATGCTTTCGCGAGGGGTGTTCTGTGCCTCTAAAGTCTGCCTCATACACACGCAGACCTCGGCGAATCCGTAGTGGGCCTTCGAGAAAGTTCTGCACGACTCCAGCTGCTCAACCATCTCCACCGTAGCCACATCGGAATCCTCACAATCAGAAGTCCGTGGCGGTGGATAGCGGTCGGAAGAAGATTGCAACTGGCGAGAGGCGTCCAGTTCCAGGCGATTACGGGGCGGCGACACCTTTTCAGAGAGCTGGGCGGCTGCTTTGGGCATGAATCCTGCAGCCGTCGTGGCCGACTGCGGCCAGGGTCGCAGCCCTGCCTCCAGCTGCGGCCCCATGGACCGGGTAGGTAGCTAGCGGTTGGAGGTCATGATGTGAAGTTCGTCGGTTATTTCGGAGGTACGGCAGTTGTGAGAGCTGACAAACAATGCAAATGAAGGAGGTAGGAGTCGATAATGGTAGGGTGGACATAAAGGTGAAGAGTTCGTCGGCGGAGGAGGGTGCACGGGTAACGGCAGAGAGTGGAAACAAAAAGGGATGAAGTTTGTCGCCCAAGAGAGGGATGGACACGAAGGCAACGGGATTTCGAACGCGCATCGTTGGTGGCAAATGAAGTACGGCGCGGAAAGACGCTGTTTTGAGCGGACTGCAATTTCAGAATTTCAAACCTCAAATACATACGAGTCTCTGAGTCGAATGGGGTGCCACTCTGAACAGGGGCTGGGATCTTCTCATGTGTTCTCACATGAGCAGATGTCCATCCAAAACATAATCTGAGAAACAATATCTGTTTGCGTATGTGTTTTCGCATGAGCAGATCACGGACCGTGTCATGAGTGACACCCCTCGATTCAAGATTGTCGTTACCTCTCAAACATCTTTTTCCTGTTACTGCGGCCCCACAATCGCCCACTTTTATGTGCAGTCATTCGTTTGGCTCAGTTGATGGCTTTTTCATAGCGGCCATAGTATGACATACCCGCAGGAGCTGGCTCCCATACTTGCAGGTAGTATTTAACATTGTTTTACTGCACGCTATTTGGTAAATTTCTACCCCGTACTTAGAAGCTGAGCTCATCCCCGTCGGTTGTGAAAAGCCCCTCAACCTTCAGAATCAGGCGCGTGGTAGGGATCATACGGAGGTTCAATGGACTTAGGTCTCCCTGCCACATTTTCTGTTGATCCTCGGAAAACTGCTCATTTGCGTCTTAACTTCTAGAAGGACCCCTCTTTTGCTCGTGCTCATTCCCAGGCAAATACCAAGCGTCATTCACAAACCCAGCCACACAGAAGGGCACAGGCACGATGTAGACATTACCCCTTGGGGGTTGAGGGGACTCGACCCGCCTTTCCGCGAGAGGGCCTACCGTCTTAAACGGTTCTTTATCAACTTCTAAACTTCGACCTCCATAGAACTTCGTCTTCTCACATATGCGCTGAGGCAAGCTGGCATACACAGGCGTCTCATAGGTGGGGACCACCGTCTCCCCTTCCCTAGAACCGAGTCCGCCAACAACCCAAGTGGCGCACCTTCGTACCTCACTGCCGACGGACGTACCACTACACAGCCCACCATCACTTCCACCACTCTCAGTGTTGACGGGTCTTGCGTTTACAGGAGGGCATGGTACTTCCCCGACCAGCTGTCTACCGATGTCCGTGAATGGCGCAGGGAATGCATGGGATACCCGGTGCAGCTCGCAAGAGACTGGACTATGTAGTCCCGTAGACGTTCATACGGGGGACGACTGGCAGGAGCATCGTCATGTTCGTCGCTCCCACTCCCAAACACGTTTCGTTTCACGCCGGCAAAATACCCTGTCGCAAGCTCCAGAACCCGCAAAGAGCCACCAATGTCGCACGTGGCACTCACATCCCTTTCACAAAACACCGTAATCAGGCTCGGTAGAGCTTCACTGTCGCAGTCATCATCATCATCGCATGCCACGGAACAGCAATGTTTGGGAAGCCGTACATAAGCTTTTCAAGTCACCCGAGCATTACTGAACATGTCCACGACTAGGTTCTCTGATGGCCAATACTACGACACCAGCTTGCTCACGTGCTCGATGTTTATCTGCTCCGCTCGAAGCATCCTATGATAACTCTCTTTGCGAAATCCTCTTATCACGTCGTTGGACCCCGGCCCCTATATTCTACTCCTACAGGTCGTCTATGCCGCATGCTTTGACTGTCCATACCCGTTGCTTCGGTAGCATACCCACATGGTATACATCTTTACCGGTAGGTTACTCCACCGAAAATGGAGACCCTATTGCGTGGGCGAGGCGTGGGCAAGTGCGCATATTCCCGGGTTTGGCGTGTAATGACCTCATTTTCTGACGTGTCCCATCGGCTGGTCCTCCGCGTTGACAACGAGCTCCTTCTACCGCCTCCTCTTCAATACACCGGCCCAGTCACCATCCTCGTGGTACAAGGTTCGGCTGTTCCGCTCTAGGCGCGAAAGCCACGTGACCAACTGCAAACCGCTACAGAAGATTATTCCATCGCTGGTTGAAGCGAGCAGTGCGTCGAGTGTTGGAATGGAGGCGTTCACGTTCATGTGGGTGCGGACCCCATTGGCCAAGTTGTTCACACTCCGCTCGTTCCTGGAGTTGGACGGGTGCTCGGTATAAAGCCCCGGGGTCTTACCGTCCAAGCACCTACGCAAATCTTCAGCGTGAGGTCTGACGAGATTGTGGACGCTACAGCCGCGGATCCAGCAGCGCGACTTCACAACTCCAAGCGACTCCGCGAGAAGGTCGGTCGAAATATTCTCCTCACAGAGCGACTCCTCCAACATCCCTAGTAGCGATGGCGACGGAGTAGGACGACTGGCTGCTTTCGGTGCTTCATGACATGGGTCTCCCAGCGGCAGCACGAATGAGTCGAGATTGGATCGAAAATCGTCACTAGTTTGCCTCGTACGGCTTGGTGCCACAAACGCCTCCCTTTCCTTTCCGGTACCCTGAAGCTCCAACTCCGTCTCGTCTTTTAGCCAGGAAGACAAAAACCCGGAAGGCCGGGCGGATATTCCTACACTCGGCATGATCCTCGACTGTGTCACCTGCCGACGACGACGTAGTCTTGCGTCTTCAAAGCTACAAAGTACTCAACGCGCTGACCAAACAAAAGGTAGGGATCGGCTAGCGCCTCGCAGTCTCCAACCATGGCTGCAAATAGCAGCTTCATCCATGCCCGACTCCGTAGCTGCACAGCATATGCGAGACGAGCTCTGCTTGCCAATCTTTTTTCGAATGCGGGGACTTACTTGTTGCCAAGGCCCGAGTGACAGACGCTGACCTCGTGGATGTAAATGGAGACCTTGAAGGGTCTGGAGTGCCCGACTGAAACGATTCCCCGCAGAACTACCTTCTCAACGCTGCAGATATTGAATGGGATGAACTTGGAGCTAAGAATAAGGCACGTCCCGTAGTTCTTCCAGCTCAGTGCCGCGTCCGCGAGCCTCTCAATTCTGCCATCTTCTCGCATAATCAGCACCATTAAAAGCTCTGCGCACGGTATCTCCGTCATTTGGTCGGTCCCCAGCTTGCGAGAGACTGGGCCGTCACTCTCAATTGAATTACGGAAGTCACTGCCGGGCTCCTGCTGCGCAGTTCTCACGGCGCCAGCTTTCTTGCTCGCCACCGAAGCATCGTCATCCGCTGCTATGACTAAATGCAGAAAGTCCGAGATATGGACCTTCATGACGTCAAACTTCGCAATCACTCCCGATGAGTCGAGAAGAGCAGTGAAGGCCTGCCAGCACGCGCCGGCTCTCCCAGTCGGCCGGGGCTACTTGTCCGCACGATTGTTGTCTGGTTACAAATGAAGGGTGGAACGAATATTAGGAACCCCAGAGATGCAAATTGAACAGACGAAGGCATCGGAAGAGAAGCAGGAAAACCACGTTTGCGAGAGTGCTGTGCGGGGACAGGAGAATGAAGTATGGACAGCAAGGCGTATCACGTGGATACATTGAATCGGAAAGGGTGTGAGGTGTCCTGCTGCTGGAGCAAGTGTTTTGGATCTACATTGCGGACAGGGACGACAGCCGGCAGGACCGTGAAATGCTCAGAACGAGTCTCGTGTCTTCGACGTAAGAGAAGGTACAACCTGCGTGGTTCTCTTCACGGAATTCAGAAACGTATCTGGAATTGTTCGGATGGGAGAGGTTGTCAATAATTAGAGGGGTTGCCAGGTGCTCATGTAAAAACACAAGAGCACGTGGATATTAAAACTTCAACCCGAAGAACAACATTCACACGCTCATGTATTATGACGTAAGGAGATGCCAACCGCCATGGTAAGTGACGGGCCGCAGGTCTGAAGTCTCGTTACTTTCTGGATTGCCCACTTGCAGTCCTTCACTCTCTGTTTTAAGATCTGCACTTTGATGCTTATAGTACCCTAAACCCCCGCTATCATTGTCAACGTGTCGTTTACCTTATAATGGTCCCATTCCCAGTGCCATCTGGGATTCGTGCTGCGTAATTCACAAGAACTGTGACGTCGTTTTCCACCTTGTGCTTCTCACCGGGTCTCAGTCCATGCTGCCATATCCGTCGAGCAGCGCTATATCGGTGGCTCTGCGGACCGGAAGGAAACCAAAGGCTACTCATGTGTGAGAATCTCACATGTGCACCAACGAGCGGCAGAGTGAGAACCATGATGCCCCAGCTACGGGCAATGCTGTAACTGAAGCAATCGGCCAGTCTAGGCCAGCAAAACGGCATCCAGCACGCATTTTCACGCTGATGGTACAACTTCATACAGCGTCGAAGCCGTCTCTGCTTAGTCCGGAGGGTGAACAAGGCTATGGTTTTATTGTTCTGACAACTCACGGGTCTGCTCCAGCACCGCGAGTCACCCCAGGGCATGCTACCAGGTGCCTCTCAAGATTTTGTTTTTTCATTAGTGGTGACCGCAGCTCGACCGCAGCAAGTTTCACCGTGCGTGCCGGAATCGTGTCCACAGGGCCCGTCCGGACGCTCGGAATTCCCGCCGACCCTAGCCGATCGCACATACTCCGCGAAGGAAGGCAGACTCCTGGTGTGACCCTGCGTCGTACTAGTGCATGGAAAGTAAGACCATCTTGCTCTCTGCGTCCTCCCAGGCCGTCTTGGACAAGGGTTGAGACTTTCGCTTTAGCTCGCACACAATTAATCCCGCAGGCGTAGGTTGAAGGGTTTCAGAAGATTTTTGTTGAGGAGACGAACATGGTTTGGTCACAAGCGGAAGAGAATGGTGGTGTCACGACGAGGATCAGCGACTACAAAGAAAAGTCATGGGAATCCAATTACGAGCATTTCAATGTGCGCGTGACGACCAAGGTTACAGTTTCACAGCCCATGCAACTTCGAGGCGAATTCGAGGTTCGCGGGCACACGGATGATAACCTATCCGTGACTCGTCGCATTTTCGGAGCCCTCCAGCGCGCCACCTTACGTACCGCAACTGGACGTGGTCGTAGTCGCAAGCGTATGACAGAATTAGGGGCAAAATTTGTTGGTGGCACGGAGACCGTTCAGGAGCAGGTTCTGGAGAAGTGCCACCACGAAACTGCTGAGCGGGACATGACAAATTTTATTTCGGCCTGGAGCTGGACTAGCTGCAGTGAGCAAGGCGTAGCGGGGGAGGTGTCCGTGCACAGCCTGAGGCCTATGGTGTCAACTCCACCAATACTTCTCGCAAATTGGTGAAAGTACTTAACGCGACCCTTTGAAGATGAACCGGGGGCTCAGGTCGCAATGGCTCGGGCGAAGCTTGCCACCATGTTCTGCGCGCCATTGCTTATGTACGCCGAACCCGGCCGCGAGTGCTGGGAGACTGCTTCAATACACCATGATTTATGTGCAAGGATGAGGTACACAATCCCTGAGGTTGTGAGCGCGCAGAACAGGACCGCTAGTGATAAGCTGTTTGAGCGCCAGGGATATTTCTTCCTGATGTCGGGGAGACCCATGTCTGTATTAGACGGTGTGAGGGCGTCGTGCTCAACCCATGCACTTCAATCGCAGGTGAGGCTCACGGACTCAGAAGGACAGGGAGACCCAGGAATTCTCATCTTGACGCCTTACCAAGGTCGGGGATCCGGCATACGGCGATTATTGCCTGCAGGGTGATGTGTTTGATGGTACAAAGAGTCACGTACTGTCTCGAAGCCCTTTGCGGAGACAGGTGCTTTAAAATTTCCGACGGTACCCGGCTCAACTGGACCGGACGCTTGCGGGTTCATCACGCAGCTCGCGCATCTGGGCGCCTGGCCGGCAACAGTTATATTCTGTCTGCGGCATGCTGGGCGTCATGGGATCCAGACCCAACGGATATATAGCGTGACATTTTGCGGGTACCTCTCTTTAGCAGCCACGTCGGTACTACGGACTGTTTCCGATATATCATGCGTCATTTCGCTGCAGGAGATGCTTCCATCCAGTTCTACCGTTCAGAAGGCGTTGTCTAAGACAGAAAATGAGGAGAGAGGACACTCTTCGGAGCGGATGAAAAGGCTGTCATTGCGAACGGCCCTCTACCAGCCACATACGTAGTGAACGTGGGTTCAGAGAACAAGTTTTATGTAGCGATAAGAAAAACATGGTTTTCGGGTTGTGATTCCAATATACTAGGTACTGTTATCGATTGCCACGTTGCACGCGGACACTGAAGGCAGGGAACAGTTTACACTTTGCAATGCCAGGTATGGTCTATTACAGATTCGAACCACAATTCTGGATCACTCCTCGCGCGCGGTTTTCATTGAATGCAGGACGAGTAACTATCTGCGCCCAGAACAGAGCGAGAGGATCGAACTCTATTTGTATGTTCGGCGCCCACCAGACAGTTGTACGTTCTTTGTGGTTTAATTCTATTTCCGGGAGGATGGTGTATGCGTGAGATGGAACGGTACAGGTAAGACTGGACCTAAATCAAGATATCGGTAGAACCTCCTCAACTAGAAGCAATGGTAGGGCCAGTGTAGCTGAGGGGTACAGTGGGGATACGGAAATTCGACTGCATCACGTGAGTTGTCGTGGTGATAGCAGAGGCCTTCCACCCGTGCAAATGAGGGACAGAAAGAACGTCGACGCCCTTGTCACTACATCTCCGGGAACGGGATTGAGTCACTTGTACTATTACCGTCCTCGTCTGTAGACCACTGTAGGCAGATGCATATCAGCGTGTCATCAACGGCGCCAGTGAGTGCAGTACACTCCGTGTACCGGACCAAGAAATAGTTCGTGGGTTGTAGTGATTCACGGTCGTTCAAACGGAAGTGAGAAAGAAAATGGACCACTCGTACAGTGTCTCTGCGTTCTTCGTAGTGAGTGGGTAGCGGGATGAATCTAAAATGCTGCCGCTTCGTCGAGGCGAAAGTACTATGTCCATAGCTGTGCTGAAATCGATGTTTGAGCACTGAGCTGAGTGGGGTGACATGCAGATAAGGATCGCAATAGTTGATGGAAGGACAAAGGCCGTCGAGAACGTACGGACTTGTGGCAGAAGTAATGTAGATAGTTCAATATTTGGCTACAGAACGCCGTTGGAGAAGCACGGTGCGGACGAGATCGAGCAGCACAGTGGTGTCTTGGTCACCAAGCTGGCATGAAAGTAGAGACAGATGCGAGAAACTTCCCCGCATAAAAGTTGGAGCGTCGTGGCTATGAGACGAGCTTACGCGTTTCCGAGAAGCCGCGTCGCGAGGGTTCCTAGCTGAGCAAGTTCGTGGAGGTACATTTTGAAGCGTTCTCTGACATCAGACGCCCCGCGCCCATCATGTAGATATATGTGCGCGGTTGTAGCGCGACGCGATTATCAGACAGAGATGACTTGAGCTCGATGTACAGAAAGGTTTTCGAAGTGCTGGACTCGGCAGACGGTTTCGTCCGTGGTTGTTGCCCTCCCCTGCGAGGTGTGGCGGTAGGATTGTATGAATGCGATGCGACCGTTTTCGTAAAGTCCTGAATGTAGATTTCATCGGCCTCCGAAACTAAGGATATCATCCGTAGGGTGGGCGAAGATATAAGACTTTAGAGTCTTGAGCGTAGTCAGGTGGTGGTCACCAAGGCCGTTGGGCAGAGAGGCTTTAAAGTGACGGGAACGCTCCTCTAGGTTGTATTTTTCAACGAGGCTCCAGCGCCCTTCCCGTCTCTGTGTCGAATTCAGTACTATAGTGTTTGAGTATCGAGCACAAATCGACGCGAGACGCGCAAAGTCAGCTTCATCAGAGAAACGGTGTACGATTCCTGCGATAATAGGAAAGACCTTGTCAACAGACTTGTAGTGTGGGACCTCCGGCATGCCGTAGACTCCTTCATTTGTGTACAGTCCGTTGTGCCGACCACCTTTCTCGGAAGGGGAGAACTCTCCATGTAGGCCGGGAACGTAAAAGTCCCCGTGAATGGCAGACAGAACTGTCCCTGCTACGGGAAAGATAGGAGGGCGGATATTTCTGAACTGCTTCTGACAGCTACTGCCCGAAGCCTGCCCTGGGCGTAAGAAAAGGGAGTTGCGCACTAGAAGCATGCGGGTATTGTTCAGCTTGGACATGCCAATATCGAAGTTGAACCGCGGTTCGATACCGAAAAGGGGGTGCATTTCGAGACGAGAATTGCACAGAAGGAGAGAGTATGTTTCAAGAAAGGATCGCGACCTCCGCAGGGAGGGGATCGCGACGGCTTGTTCCGCCTCTGCGGTGCCAGCTTGTCCTTGAGCCGACTCGCCCACCAGTACAGGACCAGCCGCGTGGGCCCGGATGTCAGTCACTTTCCTGTCACGATGGACGGTGGACTGTGTGGTGCGCGGCGGGAAAGAATCGAGGGAACTACGGAGATTTGCAAGTACTTCGCGACAGTGCCAGAGCTGGCTGATATCCGTGCTTAGGAGACTGATGATGATGTAGATCGCAGTAGGCATGTTGGAACAGTAGCTGGTGAGGACCAGGTGACGTTTCGAGGGACGGTGAGAGGTATCTGAGTATGTGAAATCTACGTGGGCTCTTTCACATACGGATGATAGCAGAAAGTGTAAGGAGATGTGCACTGCGAAGGTTGTGACCTTTTTCTGCTCGAGTTGTGGGAGAAGTGGGATTGGCGTCGAAAACCCTGTCCTTCGCGATGCGGAAGAGCTGGACAGTCCGACAGGCAGCGATAGTGTCCCGGGACATTATGGAGCGTGTTCCGATAGTGGTAGTGAAGTTGGAGAGAGCATAGTGCCCGGAATGGGCAACGAGAGCGCTATTCTAACGTGTAGTCGTAGATATATCCGTACAGACCTGTATCCAACGTACGAACGAGTGCGAATCCGACTTCCCGGTGTCCCAGCGGACACCCTCGAGCTCGCTGCTCATGATTTCTTCCCTGATGGCTTCCAAAACTTGGTAGTGCACGTTAGTCTGTAGTGGATGCGCGAAGATATATGATTCGCTCTACGAGGAGTCACTACAGGGCGGTAGTGGCAAGGCTCCCGGTTGGCTCGCCCTATTTAACTTCGCAGCATCCAGAAAAGGTCCCGGATGTCGGCAATATCGAAGTATGTACAGCTGTGGTTCAAGATATGGGTTCCAGATAAGTGCTCATTTTGAAGCTCATTCTCTCCTACAGTAAGTGTCTGGCAGCGACACTCTTTTGAGAAGTAAATGCAGTCTCTGAAGCGTGGGAGAGAGAAGACGGTATCTCTCAGCTTGTAGATGATCCAATCAACGGTGCTTGAGCTGGGCATCCTCTCCATATCGGGGAAAGAAAGTGCAACGGATAGTATGAGGACCCTGGTCCTACTCATAGTCTCCTCAGCATTCTAGTGGTACGGAAATGGGAGTATGGCCAATAGCCACACAGGACAGTGATAGTGAGAGACTTTGTCGTTGTAGTTTATAGGAGTCTCTACGGGGGGTGAGCCCTGCGAAGAAGTAAAGAGAAGCTCGAACGGTCCCTGTGTTCGGAAGTGTCCCTATTGGTTGTGTCTGGCGAGGTAGTACTCGTCTGGAGACGAGGAGGAGGACTGCCGTAGATTCCAGCGCATATTTAACATGGGCAAAGAAGACTATGAGGAGAATAGCTGGCGGAAGGAGTGAGAGAATGGAAAACTACGAGGTTTCTCGGCAGGTGGAATTCTCGAGTGGAAATTACCAAGTGTAAGACGATAGGTCTGGTGGGCAGCACTTTCGCCTGAACTGAATCTGCTCCAGTTGCCATGCGCGCGGGACTGCTCAGTGTCTTAGACGGGCCATGCATTCGACACACAAGCAAGCTATTAGATATGTGCACAGGAGAGTGGTATGCATTCGCTGACGGCTACGACAATTTCAGGTTGCAATCGACTTGCGATGAGACTGTCATGCTCGTAGTTGCAAACTTCGCAAACTTTAGTACAGTCTTGCATACTTTCTGGGCATGGCGGCGAGACCACGGAACGTAGGAACCTGTCGTAGGGCGTATGTACACCGCAGTGGCGCGGGATAGTAACTCATCAGATCCGCGATGGTACCGCGGCGTCGACGAAACTTAGCGAGCGAGTCTTTCCTGTTTACGTTATGATGCGATGGCGTGCGCAGGTAACCAGCGTGGTGTCGACTCGGTAGTCGCACGGGAGTAAAGAGGTTAGGCGAGATACGCAAACTCTTCAGTCACATGCGAGTATTCGATCTAAGCGGAAGATTGGCGGGGTTTACGGTGTGGTTGAGAAATGGCAAGATAAGGGGTGTATGATGCGATGCAAAGCGTGCAAGTCGTTGGAAGTAGATATGGCGAAGGAGTGAGACTGACACTGGGGTATGGTGATGCGAGCTAGAACAGAGGCTGGGCGTGACGTGAGGCGTCGCTGAATAGTAGCAAGATGTGAGGGGCGTGATGCGATGCAGGGAGTCCGGGCCGTTGGAGGTGAAGAAGGCGAGGGAGTTGGGATTGCGGTGGGGTGTAATAATAGAACCTGTAGCGGAAGTTGAGTGGAACGTGTGGCGTCGTTGAAAAGTTCAAAGGTCTAGGGTGTACGATGAGAGCTAGAGAGTGCCGGTAGGTGGGGGTACAGGGGGTGAAGAAGCGAGGATGTTGCTGGACTATCGTGGTGCAAACTCGAACGTATGCTAGGCGAGATGCGTGGTGTGGTTGGAGAGTGGCAAGACATGAGATGTGGCGTGTGGCGTGAAGGGTATGGGTCATGAGCATAGGACGAGGGGGTAGCAGACTGCAGATGGTAGTCCAGCATGACAATGGTGGGATAGGTCCGTCCTGATACCCTATAAGAAGTGCATACGTTGCAGTACGGAAATATAGTTGACCTAGGCCGGACGTCCCTCACACACAGCGGGCGTCCGATCTACTTGTAGTAAATCAATGCGCAGCAGCGCCTCGTTCGAGACTGCAGTACGTGTAGTTGTTGTGCAGTAAAACTACGGATGAGTTTCCACACGTAGGAGCACGCTATGCAGTATAACAGCACCACGATATCCACAGGCAGTATTATATCGGCTGGTTCTACTAAACTCCGATTTCGGCTGAGTGTGCTTCCGCTGAGGGGACTCCCGCTGAGTGGGCGTCCATGTATAGTAATACTGTACTTGGCCGTCTACTGGGCGGAAGTACGGGTCTAGTAATACTACAATCGGATGTCCGCCTCGCGTAAGTACGAGTTTGGCAATACTAGACTTACAAGTGCCCAATGTCTGGTAAACCACGAGTATTACTAGACGTGGTTCTACACGTGTTCGACGCCCGAATCCATCATCGCGAGCACGGACGTTATTAGATCACTCTCCTTGTTGTTATCTCCACCCAAAAGTTTCCAAAATCTGCTACCGTTATAGTCACTGACACGTAAGTCGTGCTCAGAACTATCTACTTCGATACCAACAGAAGAACAGGTCTGTAACCTATCTTCGACGTGGAGTCAAGTCTCAGTCTATTTTTACGCTTCGCGTGATACTTTTGAGTGGTGCTCACATCTGTCTGAATGGGTATGGTGTCAGGAATGCTATGAATAGCTGTCTCCACACTTGGAAACACATGACCAGATGGGTGCTAATTTGTAAGTCCAGTTTCGGACAATCGTTTGCTTACGTGTTTCCACATAGGCAAATTGGCATGCAGTTCACCGGTGCCACCACATGATCGTTAATAACTACTTGCTCTAGATTCGCAAAATATTCTTTTCTTCGATCTTTCCTTGATAATAGGTTGCGTTTTAGTTTCTTTCTATGCTTCGTGTGGATCGTTAGAGATCGACTCAGCTCGGCAGGTCTGCGACAGTCGTTCTGCGCAGGTCAGTTATGCCATGTGTATAGCACAGGCGGTATAGAGTGTTGGCATTGGGGCTCCGTTCTTCCTTGTGAGGAAATTTCGGCGTGAAGCGCCGCGGGAAAGCTGCTTTGTCTCAACTAAAACCGAATCGACTGTAGGCCTTGGCTGTTTGCTCCAGCTGAGAAACATTTCGTCGTAAAAGACGCAGTGCCAGTTGTATGAGGTCGTGTGCAAATATCTCGTCGATGACAGGACGATATACTGAACTGGCTGTACTACGCAAATGCACTGTGAAGAACGCAAAAAAAAGCCTAAACGTTGCGATATGGGTAAATGACTGGTTGTTGGCACACACCCGACTGACGGCGGCGACCAGCACTCGTGCTCCGTGTCACTACGAACGCCACATCGATAATGTCGACTCCGTTATTAAGTTTAGTAACTAACTTACCCGCAGAAGTCTGTCCTTATACGACATAGGACTTGTTCACTGCCGTGTTGGTGTTCTAGGCCATACCATCTAGCCCCCTACTCATGTCGTCTTCCTTGGGATATAGACAAGGTTTGCGGTGCGTCTCAATCTGCTGCTGATACTCGAAGATATGTGTTTCGCTTTGTGGAGGGTCGCTGTAAAGACAATAGTGGGAACACTCTGGGTTAGCTCGCGCTACTTGATTTCGCAGCATCTGGATAGGATCCCGGCAGTAGGCAGTTACGAATAACAGACCTTTGTGGTCCAACACAACAGTTGTGGAAGAGCCCCGCTGGGGAAGCTTCGTCTCGACGACAGCAAGTATGAGGGAGCGACCCAGTTTTAAAGAGCGAATGTGGTCTCCGAGGCGAGGAAGAGAGAATTTGGGGTCCCTCAGCATAAAGGCGGTATTTCCAACCGTCCACAGACTACCGGTCCTCTACACAGTGTTGACAGTAACAGCGATAGATTGCATGGGTAGTTCGATCTTATATTTGGTTGCTGCGGTATCCAGATTAGCGGGAATGAGAGTACAGAAAGGTGAGGCGCCGTAGCTTCCTCAGATGTGACGTCGTCCTTGCAACTTCAAGCAAAATCTGCGACAGGCATAGCTTCCCGAGTAGTAGGACCAGGCTAAGCCGGTCGCGGTGTTCGAATATGACGCTGCTGCTCTAAGTTTGAAAAAAAGTACGCCGAAACTTGACGCGCATATTGAGTTGGTCCTGAGGGAGCAAGAGGTATACGGGCTGACGGGAGGAGTCGGAGAAATGAGACCTACGACGTTTTCGAGGGATGGAGCAGGCGTCTGGTTGGCGCTGACGAATGAAACAGTGTCATTCGTGAGTACTCACTAGGTCCGCGGTCCTTTGCTAGGTTTTGTGCTCTTAAGAGTGCTCGCGATGGACGACGGGCCAGCCACTCCACATGTACCTACGCAATTGGCTGTGTTTTCAAGAAACTATCGTGGTTCTGCTCACCGCTTTTACAGTAACAGCTGCGAAGCGATGTCGAATAATACTGTACTACGTGCCAATGAGAACTTTTTAAAAGTTCGTGCGGTCTGCGGTATCTCGGAGGCACGCAAATGAAATGGTGGAACGCAGGAAGCTGCCGCAAGCTATATCCAAACCGCAGCGACACGGAGGTTCACATTGCCAGATCTCCACCGGTACCTTAACGGCGACAAAACTTCCAGAGCGGCGGTTTGTATTTTCTCGGAATGCGATGGCGTGCGTAGGTGACCAGACCGACATCGTCACCCGTGATTACCGGATGCGAGGGGTGGCTGGGCGGAAAGCATGGGGTGGTCGGAGAGTAGCAAGAGGTATGGTGTGTGATTGGATGTAGGGAGTGCCGGTTGTTGGAGGTGCAGAGGACGGACGATTATATGTGATGGTGGGGTTTGGTGGTGCAAACCAGAACAGAGGTTATGCGTCTTGTGCAGCGTAAGTTAGGTTTTGTGAGGCACGTGTTGTAGGGTGCGATGTGGGGACTGTGGAAATTTGGAGTCGGAGAGGGTCAGGAAGTAGAGACTATAGTGGGATATGGTTGTACGAACAGGAAAGGAGTCTTGACGAAACGCGTCGCGTTGTCGGAGGGTGGCAAGACGTGAGTTTCGTGGTGTGGTATGGATAGTGTGGACCGTTAGAGATGGAGAGGGCGAGAGAGTATGGTCGATAGTGGGGTGTGGTGGTGCAAACTGCAACGGACGCTTCGTACGATTTGTTGTGAGGCTGGACATTGGCAAGACATCGGGAGTGTGATGCGATGCGTCGAAGGCGGTTTGCAGGAGGTAGAGAGGTTGAGTGGTGTGGGGGTGATGGTGGATTGCAGTGAACGAACTGGGACAGAGTCTGGAGAGAACCTATGGTCTGGGTGGAGAGATGAAGGACATGTAGTGTGTGATGCGATGCGGTGATTGCAGGCCACCGGAGATGGACAGGATGAAGTGGCGGGGGTGATGGGGCGATGGAGTAGTGAGAACTGCAACAGGGCATTTGTAGGATTGGTTACGTGGTTGGAGAGTAGCAAGACATCGGGCTTGGGATGCGATGTCGACGTTATAGGTCGTTTCATGATCAGGAGAATGCAGCAGACTGGGAACAGTGATGCGACGTGCTGATGGTGACGTAAGTCCGTCCAGATACTCAAGAAGTAGTCGTTTCGTTGTAGTACGGAACTGTAGTACAACTGGACCGGACGCTCATTAAAAATAGTGGAAGTCTGGTATAGTTTCACTTCGTTTGATGCGTAGCAGTAATACGTTTGGTACGGCATGAAAGGCAGTTGTAGTGCACTAAAGCTCGGGACGGAACTGGACATATCGCAGTACGCTGTGCACTAGAACTGCGCCTTGGACTTCCACAGGCTGTTGTATATCAGCCAGTATAACTAGACCGGACTTTTCAAAACTATAGTACCGCCACTAATGTTACGAGACCCGGATGTCCACTTAGTGCAAGTGCGAGTGAAGCAATATTGCACGTGGACGTCCGCTTGGCGGAGGACCCAGGCGGGTCATATTGGACCTGGACATCTACCTGGTGGAAGTCCAATTCTAGTGATACTATACCTGGAACTGCAACCTATGTAGCTGACCGCGGGTATTACTAGACCTAGTACTGCAGTCTGTGGACATTCACGTCCATTTCCAGAGATTTTGAGGATGCTGCAGACGCTCCGACTCAAACTACCTATCAAAGTCGGTCGGGGATATCGTACTGGCAGACCAGGCACAATGAGTCAGCTTGCGGAGTTTATCTTTGGTTCCATCAGTCTGTCTTTTCATCTATATCTTTCATTTGACGTTTGTTTCAAACATTGGACGACCGAGCAGTCTTCATGGGGTCGTTGCTCATGTAGAACCACCAATTTTCTCACTGAATCCCTAGAGGCATTCGTACGATCGAACCGTCGTGGAAACTTACTACGCCAAGGCGCAGCTCAGAAGTGCTCCCAATTATCAGATGTGCAGGCATGCGATAGGGTCGCGTTCTTGGGACCGGTTCAGTCCTTGCAATATCGAATTTCTGTTCATAATAGAGACCCAATGCCTGCACGAATGTACTCTGCATCGATTATCGTTGTTTACTGTTCCAACACTGCCCGTAGCACGGAATACAGTCGCCGAAAGTAATTCTCAGCATGCTTGGCATTCCACATCTTGTTCCAATCTGCGTAGTTCTTTTCTGCGGTACTATACACATGAAGCGAAACCGCGTCCAACTCGAAATGTACGATATCTGTTCGGATGAGAACTTTTCCAGCGTTGCTTGAATCTATGAATATTTAAAGTCCATGAATAGACCATCCACAGTGCTTTGGGACACTATCATAGTCTCCGTCAATCTACTCCGTCTCTAAGAGCAGACAGAACCATTCATCTCGTACGGCCTACTTCCATGACGGTTCCGGGCCTCCATTGACGAACTTGTGGAAATACCGCATCAAAAGAAAGGTAAAGTCTACATATCCTGAGAACAGGTGTCAGCGACTGGTGTATTCCCAGTAAGACCACCTGACTTCCGCCCACCACACCAATACACAAACTGTGTAAAGGTATTGCTGCACACCAAGTGAATTTCGCTAGGCAGACGTTGCATCCAGCACAACAGCCTACATCACACTCACACCTGTGATGGAAAATCTAGGGACGTACGCGATGATTCGCGGGAGTGCGAGCTATCCAGCTTGGAACTCTCTGCACGCTCATAATGAATAGCAACTTTTGCTATTACTGCTTTACCTCATAGATTGCTATTCCCACGGCGTCATATTTGATCTCCCTCCTATTAAATCCAAGTTACTCAGCAGAATATAGTCAAGGCACTACTTTGGCCAGTCTAACACTCCACCGACAAGTACGCGACTCTAGTTTTGCGACAGATTCCGCGTATTACAGCGCAACCTTGATCATGGCTGGGCTCATGCATCTCATCTCGCGCATACTGGAGTACTGGCTCCGGACAGCCGGTAGTACTACCTCAACTGGAATGTTTTGTAAGACTTCGTTTTGACCCGTTTATACGCTGGGAGACCTACACAAACCACTTGCATACCCTCGCTAGACCGCACCTAAACAATGACCAACGGCTCAAATCAGAAATGGCTTTGCCTCATGTTAAAGGAGTTTTTGGAGAACTACTACATGCAACCAAACTCGGAGGCACTGGTGGACGTGAGAGGTCATAAAGGTTTGCAGCTTTAATTCATGCCGTCTTCGTAATGATTTCTGATACGGACCATTGCCTGTGTTGAATGTACATAGTACATCATCAAGCTTCGGCAGCGCTGTAGGCTGACACTGAGTTCGATAACGCTGCTAAGCCGTGACCTCGATTCGAGAAAAGTAGTAAGGCCGACGAAAACAAAGCCGCTTGTGACTGTTGATACTCTCCTGAAAAGTGGTGTACCATGAAGAGGACTTTCTGACACAAATATACACCGCTCAAGATATCTACCTCGAGAGACATTCGCACCGGTTATGGTCTCCACAGAATGATGGTTCGTCTACACAGCAACTTTCGAGGTTGGATATCCGCTACTGACCAAGAATGCCCAGAACAAATTGTTCTCCTCTTTAGTACCTAAACGTCTCCGATGGGACTTCAGGGCGAAGTGGGGACTCGACGTTGGCAGACGATTTGCACTATTTCTAATAAACCACTAGTCTCAAGACCTTCCGAATACATCTCCTATCAATGCTAGAGTGTACAAAGATTCATTGTCGGAACCAGACTATTACTCTTGTCGCTATAACAAACGATATCCATACTTTCCTAGTGCTTCACTTCTTACGTGTTTGACGTTCATCTTGTTCAAAATTACAGGGCGCCATGATTGTAGTTCTAGGTGAGATTGAGGTATCGTTTTCGTGGTCTCCACTACCCCATCGAGAAAACTGCTCGCAGCATACTGCCAACCGGTTCGGAATGTTAGGGACTCCATGGGTCAATGTATTTTTGTGAAAAAGGAAGTTGGCGGCGAAGAAAGTGGCAGCGCTAATCTAATCATAAACCATTCCAAACAAGTTTATCATTGAAAACAAATACATGAAAGTATTGTAGGTAGGTTTAGAGAGTTTCGATAGATAGCTGCACGCTACATCTTGAAATAGGATATAAAAAACGTTCGTCTCTATGCTAGAGTCAATGGTCGCAAGTGGCGTGTCTTCAGTCATAATTGGACTATGGGTCATACAATACCAGATTTTGCCTCATCTATGACCAGCTCGTAACCGGGTTGATGTCGAACCAGCATGAGATGTTTTGCAGTTTTGCCCACTGGCAGGAACAGCTTTAACTAGGCTCTGTGCAAAATAATAGTATACGACGGTAATTAGCTCATCCACAACATAATTCAAAAAGCCTGATGAAGTTTTAATAGCATATGATCTTTCTGTGCAGGATCCGTTCACGCATATCAGGAACACTCCAAGAGCTAATGTTGGTGCGTTGATAGTTTTTGTGTCCTAGTATTTGGATGTTTCTGCCCAAACATGCATGTTTTGTATCTAACTTACTGGAAGCGGGATGTTCGTGGGAGACCCTGTTCCTCGCGCATTTTCTGTACAAAGTCATATTGTTACTTGATATAATAACTAGCATATTCCCTGTACGTACTATACATTTCACACACTTTCTCGGTTGTTGATTGGCCTTTCATGAGTCAAATCCTAATGCTCAATAGAAACTAGCCAGTGTCTATTGGCCATTTGGCCTCATATAGTATGAGGACACAGCTTTCAAGTCCAGGTACGAAATCATCAGGAAGTGTTTTTTACTTCTTCTTTTTGGCTAAGGAGCGCCCCTTCGTGTGGACAGTTCGGACGGGCTAGAGCTGCCCAACTTCAGTAACAGCAGAAGTGAGAAATTGACCGAATATCCCGGAGAGTCCTCAATTTTCAAAGACCATGTGTCCTATTTCCGACCCCCGTCGCATCGTTGGATCGCCCATGCATAATCGTGCTCGCCTTAAAAACAGCCATCTACAAGTATGCGCAGATGTATGGTGCCCTCTGGAAGGTCAAGAAAGTCTCTGAAACCGTCAAAGATATCAAGAAGTCCAAGATAAACGGCAGAAATGTCACTGATGGCAACATCAGCATGTAGCTTGCAGATGGTATCAGCGTCATGTCCCTGCGACCGAAAAACATCAACGCAGGATAGAGTCCGGAAAGTGCTGCTGAATTGGAAACTCCAGTTGCTGCCCAGAGCCCTAAGCAATCGGGAAATAGGTCAGGCAATTACAAATCGGGTGTTGACGTTGACCTCGGTCACACCCATGAATGGATAGAGTCATGGTGTCAGACGCATCACAATCCGTGATGCATCTGACTAGCGAATTGAGGCCAATGGTAAAGTGTGGGTTCGTGCCGAGGCCAAACTAGATATGAATGGCTTCGGTTACACGAAACATTGAGAGGTCATTGCTCCAATCGACGAGATTGCATCTCAGAGCTCAGACCCAGCATTTTCGACCCCATTCGACTACTTCGTATTTATTTTCCCGCAGCGCTGTCTGAACACAATGGTTATGTAAAGAAAATAGTAACTAGAACGCGTGTATCTCGAGACGGCAACCAGACGTGAAATTTTACGTTTTTTTGGGATTCTGGTGCCGATGACAAGATGCCAGTTCAGCATGCGTGACACATTGTGGAGCAACATCACTAGCAGCAAGCACTTGATATCTGCGCGTTTTGGTGGTATAATGCCTTGTAACCGTTTTGAGCAGCTCCACATTTGCATCGCATTGACCGGAGCTGGAAGTGGTGCTGCGACTATGGATGCAAGACGAAACCTACTCAAACGTTTTCTTGGTGCAACCAATGATCATCGGGCCTCAAACTTCAATCCGTCTCACCGCATATGCATCAATGAGAGCATGTCAAGGTGGTACAGGGTAGGAGGGAGCTGGAATTCCACTATTATTCCGCATTATGTGACACCCGAGAATGAGCCGGAAAGTGGATTTGAAATCAGTTCCGCTTCTCACAGTGTCATTGGCATCGTGATTCGACTCGGACTGACATATTTAGCAGATGATGATGTCCACAAACAGTTTGAGAGCAGCTATACCCATGCAACACCTGCACTTCTCAGACTGATTGCACGAAGGTTTCACATGGACAGATTTATCTATGCTGGCTCGTACTTCGTATTAGTTGAGATAGCTAAAGCACTTCTTGACAGTGGCCTGAATTATACTGGTATTATCGAAACAGCCAGAAATGGATGCCCTGTGAACTACGTTTCAGGACCGGGACTAGCTTAGAAGGGTTCCGACGTCATGATGGTCACTAGTAACCCCAATCTCATGCCCATCATATGGGTTGGCCTAGATAGACGCTATTTAATCAGCTCTACTGGGGCACCTTGGCTGGTGACGAATTATTATGTGGAGATCCCGAGACAGAAACTTTCACCTCGAAAGCCTTGACATTTCCATTCTGGAATTATGCGACAACTGCAGTGGAACATGCTCCGACGTTGACGAGCAATACTACTGTCGTCAGAATGACCAACGGACTGGGAGGGAAGTTCGAGGTCACAGATTAGGATATGAGAGTTAACACCCCTCTACTGGCTGTCTGCATCGCAAACCCTTGCAAACTATATTCCGGATGCCAAAGGATACGGGTATTGACTCTCAGCGATTTTTACTGCCAATTGGCAGATGAATATATTGATGGTGGTGCGTAGAGAGCTTTGCAGGCTGTCAAGAGGTCTGTATATCAGACCCCGAATGACAGCATGGACTTTGACAGTGGTCTGGAGGTCCATTAAAGCACCGGAAATCGCAGATATATGTTGTTTGACGTAGGTTTATCAGCTGCAGCATATCTCTCTCTCTTTTGTTCTTGTAAGAGCACGAAAAAAATGGAATGTAGATGTTTACGTTGTTTCCGAAATATTCGCCGAGAAGTTTGTGTTTGTCACCCCAAAACTGGCAGGGATTGCTTAGAGCAGCATATCCAGGAGGTCCGTGGTTTTGAGTATGAAGGAAATGAGTACGAGTGTTTAAAACGTTTGAGCATATAGGGAAGTAATGCCTGAATGTCATGTTAGTTAGTTATCACGGTTGAAATCGTATTTATCACCTCTAAATGTCTACCAAAATTAAAAAAGATTGTATGGCCCCCAGCAGCTCTATTGGCGTCTGAGGAATGGCTTGATTTTGTTGCATTGCTACGAAATATCCCATTAGAAGATGTCACCGTATGCTGTCTTCTGTTCAAGTAGGCTCTGTACAAGAATCCTGAAATACGATTACTTTGGAACTCGTCGGGTCCTCGGAGTGAAATTCGAACCGCAAAGGCGTTCAGCGAGAATCGAACTTGCGTACAGATGCTCTCCCAGTAGCCCGGAGACCACGATACTAACTCGGCGCAGTTAGAAGCAGTGGTAGGAAGTTTTCTACTTCAACGCGAAAGGAGCACAAGATGGATAGTAGAAGTACTATGCCGTTACATTCTGATAAAAAATCAAAGGTTTAATTTATTTATTGCAGTCATGATTTTGACCTCATACAGTATGAGACCAGAGTTGACCTCATACCTATATGAGGCAAAACTCATTGTCCAATAGACACTAGTAGACGAGCAAACCTCCAATCCGGCACATAACGGTATTAGCCACTTTCGACGTAAATGTCGAAACTCTTTCAAGCATCCAAAACATAGTTCTGCAAAAGAATGGGTAGATATGCTTAGGGGTTCTAATGACAATGAGAACGGAACCATCAGAGATCAGGAAGTACTTTTCGTTAGTGTAGATTTGAAGCTCTTGTCTACCAGTTTTTGACTTTCCTGTCCAATCTTTGCCAACTCCCGAATCATAGCTTTCAGCTAAATCTCAATCGTTCTGGGTACTTCCAAACGAGGCTAAACACGTTCTGTAAAAGCACCATTGGTCAGCATGAATCAAACTGTGCATCATCAAGCATAACACTGCTAATTATTGGCGCGCCTTCAGGTATCACGCGTGTCGCCTTGCTGGAGCGATTTACGTTGCTGTAAATACGTGTAGAAGCGCTAAGGTGATCGTGCTCTGGAAGTATATTTGCCCCTGCGGTACCGTTTAAAATTCTCGTCGACCTCTTTGTCCGTTCTGGGGTCAGGTTCACTACAAAATGAACAAAGCAAAAGCATTTGGTGAATATATTCAGAATATTTCGATGCACAGTAAACTTTCGAGGGTGACATGATGACAAAAAGTGAGGTCTAGGTAGTCTTCAATTTGTGATTTACTGAGTTGTAACTTGTGCAATCGTCTTTCTTACGAAATCATCATTACTGTGCTGGTTTTCAAGCCGGTTAGGTGTGAAGCATGGTGGGGCGTCGAGTTATTCAACTTCTTCTTCAAAATCTCGACGACCTGCATTGTATCTACGAGCGAACAATTCAGAATGTTATGGTCAGGGTACTCTTCGAACCACATCATGAGACCTGTAGATAGAAACTTTGGCATTCATAACGAAGGTATCGGGCCTTCAGACTTGTTGCGAGATCTAGTGACTTTCCTGCTCAAGCATGCACCGAGGCGGGTAGGCTCTGGTAGTCGCGCAAGCAGCAGTGTTCGGCACCCAAGCGTTGTTTGCGTCCCTGCACAATATCAATTCTTCGATACCAGCTAGCTGGTATCGAAGAATTGATATTGCATTTTGCCTCATATGAGGCCTACTGACAGCCGGGAAAGTATGCAAATTATATTATACATATGATGAATATGCTAGTTGTTATACGTGTAATTTATCTCACCCCCTTCATTGATATCAAAATGGAAGGTGGCAAACTAGGTTGCACTCAGACTCTGACTGCACAGAAAGTCTGCTCCACAGCTCCACTCTGTCCGGAAAGAGTACTCAACTAGCTTCAAGTAGATGCCAAGAACAGCGAAAGTGGAGGTCTCCTTGACCCTTTAATGCCTCCTTGAAATGTGATCTCGTACGGGGCCAACTGTCCAACAAGCGTTGGCGTCGGGCCCTTCAAGCCCTTACCTCCTTTCGGGCTCGTAACTAAGCTGTTTCCCTGGAACACAATGTCAAATAGTGAGGCTCAATTTATTAGCTTTAAAAATGATACCTGCACTTACTGCAAGCTTCTGTTTTCACCCAGAGTTCCAACCAAGCTCAAAACTAATCTAGCGAATCCTTTGCATTACTGCATCTTATATAATCGCATCTGTATTCTGCATGGACTAGAGTCTGCAAACGAAGACCTCAAATTGAACATCCTGATAACGAACGACCTTGATCGAAAATGTACGTTGAGCATATTTGATGAGCTGTGGTACTGGACAGTATCTCATATCCATGTCCGTGTCGTTTCTACAACGAAGCTTTGCTGATTAGAACAGGCAGTCTGTCAAGAACGGGTTTTTTTATCAAATTGAATAACGTCGATTTTATTATTGAGGGACTGAGTATACCCAAAATAGCAGTATCTGAAATGATCAGATCATTGCCAAGTTTCTCTACCCATTCATAGTACGCTCCACGTGTACACGTGGGGGCGATAAGTTACATCTATGATATCTGTGATTTACGCTGTTCAGAGAACCTTTCGTGCGTGGCCTGCCAGGACATACTGAAAGCAAAGCCACAGCCAGGGGTGTTCGCACTTAGTCTACCAGCATTTCATGCTCTTTGCCAACAGGACGCTGGACAGGTTTATGGTATGGCTATCATACTTCGACTTATCTTGTCAAGGGTTTTGACAAGCGCGCGTGGCCGTTCGTAAGAATAGCCGGGGCTACGTATCACTAATATCAGGTGTGATGCACATAATCATACTGTACCGGTGTTGTACCCATGACGCTTTGCGTCTGAGGCTTAATCGAGTGTTCGATTCGGGTTTTGACATCCGCGCGCATTGATACATGAGTTCTGTTGGAGACGTCATGAAGGGCTGAGTAGATTTAATGGCGAATATCAAATGGTGTATTGGACAGTACATTGCAGCACTTTTCCACGGGTAGAATATTAGCTCAATTTTCTGGGTTGAACGAGAATGTGGTGTAGTTACTATTTCTGCTTTGAATTGTGAAAAGATGTCATAATGACACGTAGTGTCAAAAATGACGCCAGTGGCTCTCAGAGTATGCCTCGTACACTTTCAATTCGTCTTGAGAGTATCGATCATACCCCGTGGTAGCTGCATAAAAGGGTTCTGAATGCCACTTTTTACCCCTATTCTCTGAAAGAACAAAACAGCTGGAATATCGGTGACGGTATTCGGTTTATTAACAAGTGGCTCTACGGACCGTTCGAAAGAGATAGGCCTAGATACGGAAAGTATGCGTTAATGAGGATATTTGTTTCACGGCTTGCGCACGCCCGCAGCACCAGGCGCGGTTTTATCCCCGGTAGAAACAACATTTAGCTTCGCCTTGAGAGTCTTCTCCCTTCTTCTTGCGGTTTGGCGGTCGTAGGCAAAACACTTTGCTCTTTGAGGGCACTTATTCAGGCAGTGAGGACACGACCAAGAAGGGCCCATTACATCCAACCTGTACAGATCAATACATTTCTTACAGACGCTTTTTTGACAGAGACCGAGTTCCACATTCCCGCAAGGAATCATTTGTACACATCGCTGGTGTCGAGCACAGAGGTGACAATACCTTGAGCTTTTTGGGGCGGAATATCGTCTTGTCTGCTTTTGAATTCGTCCCACAGTCGGCTTCGCCGCAATCAAATTAGCACTATTCTTGGCGTGACACTTTGCCTTCACCGATTCAGGAGAATACAAATGGGTACGAGATGAACTGCTTCCATGCGAGGAACATGTATCTTCCACTGTCGATGGGCACATATCTAGCATGGAAGGCGGGTACGAGGGAGGGGAGGTCTTGTTGATAACAGCACATGACCGATTCGCGGGAATGTGCGAAAGTACAGGATGAGAGGTGTGCAGAGGCATGCTCAATGGCAAAATAGGCGGTTGCACGACGGTGGAGGACGGGGGAAGGAGACTTTGCCGAACATCATCTCCGCTGAAAGCCGAAAGTTGTATATCACTCAGCGCTGGAGAATCGGATGTTTCGAAGTCCAACACACCGTCAACGACAGCGTCAGTGTTCGGATTAGAGCGATCTGGTAAGTTGCTAATAGATAGTGAGTGTTCATCCTTGAAGAGTGGAGCCACACACGACTGGTGTCTCGCAACGCCTCCGACTTCACGAGTATGACCAAGGTTCCGAGAAGAACACATCTGTTCGTTGTAACCAAAGCACGAAGCAACGCGACTTGACGAAACGCCGTCATCGACTTCTAGATCATTCACAAAAGGGGGATGATTATTCTCGGCTGTGCCCGACACCCACGATGTTGGGGAGGACAAGCCGTTGAAGCCGAAGACATCGTAATCCGCCCAGGCAGGGGGGTCAATCATGGGAACAATCGGCTGCGCGTTGACTGCAGGAAGGTCATTCATAATAGCCTCGGGCAGGACCAACTAAGAACACCAAAGGGGCCAGATAGAGTCGATGAAGTGCTCTCAAACAAGAGGGTCGGGGGCCGCTAAGACAAGAAATAGACCGCAAACGGAAATGCAATGCGTGGAGATGGGCTTGCCGGAAACTGCACGCGCAACAAATACGCCACACGAATTCAGCTCAACAAGTGTTGCGCGGACAGTGCATATACCCTCAGAACAATGCGACGTTCGACTTGCGAAGATAAATCGTCACACAAAAGGTCGCCAAGCAGGAGAGGAAGATGAGGAGCTGGCTTCTGCCGGCGCGATCTGACGTGGAGTACGGTCCGAGGGAGAACTCTTAGATGGGCTTCCGGCGAACGGGGGAGAACAGCAAACGAATGGGACAAGAGTAATGAGGGCGAAGACATAAATTGCAACTGGTGGGCCACGAGAAGAGGGCAGGATTAGTTAAAAGGGCCGAATAAAATGCGTGGGATGACAATGAAGAGCGAAGAAGTGGTCTGGTCATAAATTAGAAGCGAAAACTTTCTACGAATACGAGCTGTTAAGCGGAGGCTTTGTTAGTACAGGGAATAAAACAGCGTCACTACAGATACTCCAACAGCTACAGGGTCTCCGATGTTGAATATGTGACGAGCTTTGGTCGGGTTCCAGGCTATGTTGAGGTGATTTCATTAGGACTGCTGGTAATGGAGATACTATGGAATGTTGGTTTAAAACAGAAAGAGGGATGGTTAACGGTGACCAGCAGGTATTATGTTGAAATGTGGGTTCCAAGATGTGCCCTTCTGCTCCACGACGCATGGTCTTGTGAGACATGAAGTTAGGGTACTGTGTACTACTCGTTCAGCATACGGCTCAGCC
This sequence comes from Endocladia muricata, assembly GCA_032356245.1. Classification (NCBI taxonomy): domain Eukaryota; phylum Rhodophyta; class Florideophyceae; order Gigartinales; family Endocladiaceae; genus Endocladia; species Endocladia muricata. The sequence continues at coordinate 43,752 of JAUKWC010035611.1, forward strand.
ACGAGTTGCTACTCCTGAAGGTTGTTTGCGTAGGACATATATCTCAAGCTCAGTATCATCAATTATATAGTCTGGTTTGGAGCTTACATTGATTGTAAGTATGCTGACTACATCTGACAATGCGCCAGGCATTCTCTTATTCCCATCTTCATACTCGCATTTTACATATAAGGGTTTTTTTATGATCTATGTCGCGTCCCGTGTCACGCTGTGATGACCTTCTCGTCTGCTACGCCAATGAAATGTTATGTACACGACCCGCCTCGTAAAGCTACCAATAATACTTCTCATCAAGTAAAGCGATGACTGTCGAAATAGTGGCTACATTCCGCTGTGGATGAATCAAATGCAGCCAACTGCGGTCATACAGGCCTGTCCTTACTGGTAGCCAAAAGTCCGAAAGCTTGGCTATGTAAAGTGCGCATGCAATAAAAGCCCCGTCACAAAAGTATCTCATTGGAAAACTGAAATCATACCAGAGAGATTGTTCTGACAATGCTTAAAGTTTTAAGGTTTTACTACTCGTAAATGATTTCAAACATAAATGGTTAGCGGCTCATTTGTTGATAACTTTCGCGGGTTTTTTTCGAAAACTTTCCAGGTTTCCATACCCAAGCTCATATTCTATTCTAAACTGTCTGCAGAAACGCTCGTCACTCAATACGCTCGTACCGAAGAAGCATTCTGGAAGTCAAACTACCACATATCGTATTACGGGCACTGTTCTACCTCGTTTGTACATACTTCGCACCATCATCAGGAACCACTTACCGCCATGGAGGTCATATACTGTTGTAACTCACCTGGACGTGTCATACTTGTCAGTCGGGACTCTTCTTGGTATGTTCCAGTTTAGATGGTTGCGGTGATGATACGTACTGCGCAGATACGCGCTCTTTGAAGCACTCATTCATAAGGGTTCAGATTTCGTCTGTGCCGAAGTTTTCATTGGACTTCCTTTTCATATCTGGATAAAACTATGCTTTAGAAACGGGAGGTAATTTTATACGGGGAATTTATAGTTCTACCATCACAATAGTCCACTGCCTCCGTCACTTTCAAATGAATTCCAATCACTGTTTAGTCCACTTTGTTTCTGAATGGTGTAAACGTTAAGAAACCCAACTCTGAATGTAGTAGAGCAAAATTCAGAACATGAAGTTGATCGTTTTCAAGGGTAACTGAAACTCGTGACTAAATCAAAACAAAATAAATTTCGTTCTCGACCAGGTCTCGGTAAGGAATTGGATGACCACCTGCTTCAGAATTGCAAAAGGTAGCTGGGGTAGCTGCAGGCGATTTGTCCTACGTGATTCACTGTGCGACGTCGCGGATCGCGGTGCGAATATTCCCCAACAATCGGATGAGATGGGTCTCTGGAGTGTATGGACTGCCAAACGAGAATCTATCGTAGGGAAATATACAGTGGCTCATTGGTGTGCGTTTTGAATATATAAAAATATGAGTTGGTAAAATAATTTCTCTCATACCTTGCCCAAAAAATAGTGAGGACATGTAAACGGTTTCATTTTATATTTCCATACATGCTTCGTTTTTGCTAGCCCGACGAAATGGGGCCACCCGTGTAACGACTAGGCGTGAATGCTGAGTCGGGGCTGCCACATCTAACAGCAACAGGGCTTTGGTGCAGTAGATTTTCGGTTCTACGTTTCCAGTTAGTGCGTGAACCCCGCTGGACTAGCCTGCTTTCTCCCCAGCGTGTCTCTCGTGAACGCAGCAGTCTACGATTTTCTCTTCTCTATGCGTCTCTCTACCCCGAAACTTTAAACCCTACAGTTCCACCGAGTTTGGGATAGAGCTTCTCTCCATCACGGATACATTATATAGAGGAACACTTTTTCTAGTACTTGTGAAGACGAGTTGTGTGCGAAGAAAACCCGAACAACCCGATCCACTCCGTCATCCACAGAGGCACTGCCCGCGATTCAAAGCGAGAAAAGCGTCTTGGTACATCCGATAGCTGGTATCACAGCCTATATGTATGTCTGGAGAAGGCCACATCCCCAGTCTAGACTAGGATATTCATAAAGTGGCCACACCTGAAGTCGACACGAAAGAATGGTTCACGGCGTATTCCGCTGGGTGAGACGAGTCACCTTTCCTCTCACCTTGAGAGAACCTCTACCGCGCAGGGAAAAAAACGTGTAAAACTCTAGAAGCAGGACTTCGGAAACTGCACGGGCATAATCATTCCCATCGCGAAGGCGATCCTGGCCAAACTTAAACTTTTGGAAGCTGTTTGGAACCAACACATATTAGTCGGTCGTAAATCGACCCTTCGGATGGGAAAATCCGACCAAATTGATTTACCACGATCAGGTCGCACAGTGGTACTTCCCTGTCGAACCCAGAAAACGGACTATTTGACAAAGTTCTGTTCACCCAAAGCTCCAAAGCAGCGCAGGGAGTACACGACCACGGCGCGCTTCGCACCATCTGTAAGATCGCTACAGGTGGCCGTTCAGAATCACATACTCAAAAAGCTCTGAACGTATTTTTCGAAATATCGCTAGGTCGAAACGAATGGCTGTGAGAGACGGAACCGCTTCACAGAATATCACCTATGATAAAGGACACGCTCGTGTCAGTTGCGAGACTTCGCCGAGAAGAAATCTGCAGTAGGCTCGTGAAAATTTTGAAAGACGTATCTGCCGAAATGTTCATCCAGTTTTTAAATGCAAACTTTTCAGATACAATTTACACTCCGAAACCTGTCCGTAAAGGCGTGATTATTATTTGAAGCCCAACCACATGAATTTGTCTTCTATACAACCTCCAACTCTCTTGGCGCTCAGCAGGCTGCGACATCTTACGCAAAAAGCCGCTACAGGAAGAATTAACCACTTGGGTGCTGCTCGGAACCCACTAACAAACACGAGGACATTACCATCCAACATCAGTACTACCGATCTAGTTTTCACGCATTAACATACAGTCTGGGTAGATCCACAGATTCTGAATTTTCGCGCGAAGGGGGTTTGCGCATTCCCTTAGGAGTTGTGGTCGGACTGTTTAGCAGCAGCTCACTTCCTGGTGTTTAACGTTAGATACCGGGAGAATACTTCCTCGGCTCTTTGCTGGGGCTGTATAAATACCAAATTTCTGGAACCCCAGGAATTATAAATACCCAAATAAAAAGTGAGTAGTAGCGTTGCTGTTTGCTGTTTGTTCACTTCTCGGACCCTCAAACGCGACTAGATCCACATTCATTGCCTTAGGCAACCACAAAATCTTTGGATTCTCACGGTCTACTCCGTCGCAGTATGGACTTTGTTCTGGAACCTGTTCAGTTGCAAATGGGCCGAAAAAACCAGTCCTGTACCTCGAGGGCAACACAGCAAATCCCAGTCGGTAGCCAATGAGGGAAGAGAAAGCTGTCTCGTGGATGAGAGGGAACGTATAGTGGTAGATCAGAATCCGACTCTGCGTAGATAATACAGTTGTGTCAGGTTGTTGCGACATCTTCCAGTGGAGTAATGTCAGCCATTATGGTCCAGTGATGTCTCCAAAGAGACAAAAAAGGATTGTAAGGAGAAGAAGGCTTGAATCACAAAGACTTGGGCGCGTTCCTTGAAGTGAGTTTCTATGGACAGAATCAAGGCAGTCAAGCTATCTAGGAATCGCTTCACGATATCGCATCGATACGAGGGACCGATTCGCCTCAATCCGATTTAAGGTCGAAGCTATATGGAGAAGTACAGGTCTTGAGCACCGGATGACAATGTGTGGGGCTATAGTTTGATTGTGGTTAGGGCTTTTTTATGCTCTTGACGACATTGACATTAGCCAATTCACAACCTCCTCGGGAAAGACAGACGGCTCGTGAATGGAACAAATGCTTTTTATATAATATGGTGGCTTATTGTGTCGTACTGTTGATAAATGCAGGTGCACAGACAGATATGGAAATTCCGAATACCTATTGTTGAAAAGGTGTCCTTTTTTACCTGCTGGGCTGCTCGCTCCAGTCGTAGGATAGTTCTATATATACCGCATTGCCCAGAACTTTGAATCGTAAACCCACAATAGGATGTGGACAGAAACAGCCATGGAAATCTGAAGCTATCCCGTCTTGACGAACGTGATTTGATTAGTTGTCGAAAGTATGGTCATCTGGTACTCGGTACGTACAGACGGGGGTCGTGGAGCTATCTTACCCTCTATACAAGAAGATACCAAGGAGAGCAGTATGTATCGTAGGGTTCCAGGAGGCCGCAGACGACGCTCATTGCGCTCTCGAGATACTTAGGTTCCTGTTACTTACGCTGAGATAGCCAATCCCATTTTCAACTTTTCGGAGTTGGGTCTTTTAGTTCATAGCCGTCGGACACTTGTGAATGGAATTCAAAACCGATGTCGTACATGTCTTCCATGAATACGTTTCTCGCTAATGAAGCTATGCCGCATACACGTGACTGTAGCTGTTTCATTTATAAATATACTGTGGAGCTGGAGGCACAAAGAGAAGTACGTTTCTATCAGCTAACACGATGGGGCTTCTCCTCGTCAAGGCCAATCCTTACAAGTTCTGGCAGTCATTTAGAGCTCCTCTGAAAAATGTCGTGTTTACAAAGGTGACCCGCTTGTGTTCAAATACCAGTTCGCATACTCCCGGAAATCTAAGATAACGAATCATGTGGCGAAAGATACGTGGAGATAATGCTGAGGCAACTCATCCTCGATTTCAAGGTCAGGAGGCATTAAGTAGCTGGCTCGTATTTGGAAGTCCATGATCTCGGAGGACGGTTCCCGATAGCCGTCGGTTCGGGACGTGCCCTCTTGACAAAATCCTAGAAAGGAAATCGAGCTACCCACGGAAACGTTCTTTCTCAAATGAACGTCTGTGTTTCTAGAAATGGATGAGGACGTCCACCGGGTGCAGTAGCGTAGTAAACCTTCCAACCGTACTGCAAATTGGGAACGCCATGAAATGCTGACTTCTGTGGCATTCCGAAACGGGGGGATCGTGTAGTATGGCGGGGTTTCGCATGGACGCCAACTTCAATAAATATAAATAAATTTTGAACTGGCGCATCCAGTGAATGCCCCCACCCACTACCCGCAGTTCATTTCCTAGTAAAACATAGAGATTGTACTGCAAGTTGTGCAGTACCATGCAGTTCCGCATATCACCTTACGTACCTCAATGTCACATGAATACCTATAGCGTGCCTCACGCAGATAAGCTAACCTTGGACCCTTCATACTCTTAGTTGCCTTCCGACGGACTTTGCGTCTCTGCACTGAACACCGCTGCGCGCAATATGCGCCATCAGTGGTTTTAGGAAACTGATCATTATGCTCGGGGATGTTCGGGTGCACTGGATCACCCAGAATCTTCCCGACGTTATTTGTCACGAGATGATGTGTAAAACTCTGCGCTCATTTCTCGCACAGTATTGTAAATATAGTGTAACGCTAACAAGGACTAACGTGTAATCCGCGAAAGGTGTGGCAAATTGCACGAGTGCTGCTGGAGGGCGTCAGTTTAGCGCGTGCCGAACATAAGACGTTTAAAGGTGCGGCGGGGCTGAAACGTAGTGGTTCTGTCCTTGGCGATGCGTTCGTGTAGCAAAACCTGCTTTGTGCATCACCCCGTCACTACATAGCAGTGCGCGCACGAACCCATACATCTGGCACTGCGTGGTTTGCGCCGAAGTCTTGCCAACTGCAGCGCAATGCTAAGGCCTACAGTCGAGTCGGCATCCTTTCATACGAAACATCTTTCTTCCTACGCTGCACGGCCACCTATGCTTAGAAGCACGTGGGTGGTACAGACGCCAACACTTCACTCCACACTTGCCGTAGCCGTGCTACAGTTGATCCGTCTAGAACGGGAGACACACACTTCTTGTGCTGAACAGGTCTTACAGGTATCCCACGAAGCGTAGAAACAAACTGAACGTCGAGTCGACGTCAGAGAGAGGTTGTAAACGTGTACTTCGTGGCCTTGAAAAGTATGTAATTTCTAAGACCCGTGGGGGGTGACTACTGACAGGGGTTGAGATCTACCAATGTGGAAATACATGCGGAGATGGATGTTGTTTTTCATATGAAATGTTGCACATTTATCTGGTCATGTGTTTTCACATGTTTAGATTTGAGCCCGTGTCACTAGTGACACCCCCCTAGTCTGAATTTTCATTACTTGTCAAACCTCTTTTTCCTCCTATAGCGGCCCCAAAATCGCCCACTTTCCTGGGCGGCCTTTCTCGTGGCTGAGCCGGAGAAGTTCTCAGCTGCTATAGTGCGGTTTGCTCGCCCGGGACTGGGTCTCAAACTGGCATGTAGTGATTAAGTTTGTTTTACTTCACGCTATTCAGTCACTTCTTCGTGTAGCTTTTTAATCTTCCTCAGTACCTGTCGGCAGAACAATCAACTCCTCGGGGTCATCGCAGCTCAATTCATCCTTTCTAGGACCGGTCTGCTCTGCTCTAGTACTCCCGCCCGCGTGCAAGTCTAAAAGCCTAACCATGTCGGCTTCGTACGTACTGTCCGACTCCTCACCTCTTTCACTACTCTTGCGACTAACACGGGCCATTTCACTGTCCGGGAACTGCGGTAGCGCTCTCAGTGCGTAGAACGCCTAGTCCGGCACACCCTTACCTTTCGGCATAAAACGAACATGGTACGGTACCGTCAACTCATCCGCAATTCGGTCCTCATACCCAGCCCTGGCGTGCGTGAGATGCTCAGGCCCGAAAAACACAGAGATGTGCGGCACAATGGTCTTCTTCATCTTGAACAACGCCGCTGCTGCCACCTGCTCGCTCTCCTCCCCGTATGCAAACATGTGTGGATAGTCACACAACCAGAAAGGGAAGTCCACCGCCCCGCTCACGATTGCGAAAAAGCCCAGCGTCCCGCTTTCAATGACTCGTCAAAGTCACGGTGCGGCGCTTGCCGCGGGCAGTCCTTTCCAGTAACCGAAGACCAACCCCCTTTTTAGGTATGAACAGCTTCCTCCCAGATATCTCTCTCAGACCTACGAAGGCACTAAGCTGACCCACCCACGCGTCGAGCTACGCACGTCTTCGCGAAGCCCACACCCAATCCCCCTTCAGTTCGCAGGCTTCCATCACCAGACTCCGTGTACTGGAGCAGCGGGCGATGCGCACCTTCCGGTTTGCTGCGTCCCCCTCGTCTTCCCCGTCGTTGACAATCGGGTTCCACCTGGCCTCATTTGGCCCCTGTCCCAGTGCATTCTCCCTGTTGAATGTGCTCGCAATGAACGAAAACAACTTTTCAACGGCGGAATGCATCCATTTAGGCGTCAATATGAGGGGCTCGAGGCTGCCGCGCGGAATGCCGCTGCAGTCAGCGAAGTTCTCAGGGCACATGTAGCCGAGGTGCTGAAGCTCACCTTGTTGCCTCTGAATGTAGCCGTATCCTCTGCTACAATCCTCACCCCCGTCTGCTACGTTCCCTCAGAAGTGTGGCTGAGGATGGTCGGGCTTCCAGATGTCCGGACCCACATCGATACCCTCAAGCTCGGTAAATTACTCGTAGCTCCCCATGAAGAACTGAAGCTGATGCATAGTTACGACGTCCCTGACGGACACGCACAAGTGCGCCCGGTGCTCAATGAGTATGTGGACGGGAAGCAGCCAGAGCATGGGGCCCGGGTCTTTCGCTATCCACAGCCGCAACTGCTTTTCTTCGTATTCTGGCGGGCCGCTGTATGTCAGATTTTCCAAAATGTCAAGTGTTTCGCCAAATACCATGGTCTTGTCCGCATTGCCGACCGGCAGCTAGGTCGGAGCCTTGTCGTCGAACATCTGCGCGGCACCTTCACGTTGGCCCGCGTTCTCCTGGGCCTCCTTCTTGTTCTCAGCGACTCCTCGTCTCGGCTGCCCCTCTGCCCTTTTCACTCCACCAGACTTCCCCGACTGCACAATCTCTACAAGTTGAGGCGTTGACCGTGAGGAGGGTGCAGCCGTTGTCTCCCTTGCAAGCGCTTTTGTCGCGGGCATCACTTCTAGGGCCTTCCGCTCACGGACTGCAGACTCGCGTGCAGTCGCGTAGGAAGCAGGAGCACGCCGGGCAAAGCGGCGTGTAGAAGGCCCAGCAGCTGAGGTCGTCACGTGAGCCGGGGCGGCGTGCTTCCTGAGCTGAGAGCAAAGTGCTTAGTTACCGTGTTCGCGAAGCCCCTAGCACGCGTCTTGCTGCCCATCTCCAGATCTTCTGCAGAGTCGCTGTCTCTCTTCGAGAAAAGGCGTATCTGGTTGAAATAGAGCTCTATGACGGAAATTCTGAGGAGTTGCGATGGAGCAATCTCAGTCCCCAGAAGGTTGTCACAACTAAGGTCCTTCCACTTGCCATACGTCTCAAAAGAATCTAGGGAGACCCGGAAAATCTGGCGCACGCACGCGTAGAAAGCTCCAGATTCAAACTTTCCGCCGCGGTCCGCGTTGTTGATGAAACGCGACGCGGGAGTCATGAACAGAGCTACGACCTGAGAGCTCTCTCACCAAAGATGCTCGTCATCAAGGTGAATGATGCCGAGCTTCTTGGAGGTCGAGCTGTCGAAGGTCACGTCGGGAGCACTTTCACGAGGCCTAGGTCTCGGAGAAAACTCTTAGATACGCGCACGTAGCGGCAGTAGGCAGACAGGCCGGTTGCTGGGAGCAGAATGGCCTTCGTTATTGATTTTCCAGCCCCCTCCTGACTCGACGCCAGTGGTCCGTGCCGTTCTCCACGGCGAGAGTCTGTATGAAGTGGATGACAATCAAGAATTAATGAAAGCACAAGTTTTCGATGCGGACCGGTCCGGCGGACGTGTTATGCTGCAACGAGTCGGACATGATTTCCGTATCCGTCGTGTCCCGTCCATCGTTTCGACGGATAAGATGCATACGGGTGCGCTCGTGAGCTCACGCCGTGCCGTCCTTTCCCTCTTCCACGCTAAGGATAGCTTGGCGCCGATGAAGGCCGTCCACCATAGCAAACTTCACACCTGCACGCAACACCTTGCGGTACTTGATGGTTTCTTCAGCGATATCCCGTAGCGAGGGATTGTCGCACCGTCGCACTGTGACCAACATGACGCCAAGGTCGTACTTGCAGCCGCGCTCAACCATGTTGGCCTGGAGGCCGTCGGGTGGCGTCCGTCCTTTCGCGAAGAATGTGTTGCGGCTGTATGGTCTGCGCAATATAAACGTAGACCTCGGTGGTCTCAAAGTCGGCCTTTGAGAAAGTCCGACACAACACCGGCTGCTCCTCTACGTCCACGGCAACCGAATCGGAGTACACACCTTCCACAGTCTCTGGTGCCGGAGAGTGGTCGGACGAAGGGCGCGCCTGGCCCGAGGCGTCGCGGCGCTGGCGTTTGCATGGTGGCGACTCTAATGGCAAGGGCTACACGCCCGCTTCGGCCCGGGACTCCCCCATGTCGCCGCTGGCTGCGATTCCGGCTCCAATTGTACCCCCGGCTGCGGCTTCGTGGCCGACGTGAGTGAGTTCCGGGTGGAGGTCGTGATGGGAAGTTTGTCAGTCATTTTGGAAGTATGCCACGTGCGAGAAAGGATCAACAATGGGAATGAAGGAGGAGGGATTTGATAATGTGAAGGCGGAGAAGACGAGGAAGGATCCGTGTGCGGGGGAGGGCTAACCGGCGACGGTAGAGAATGGAGAGACTGAGAGAAGAAAGTGGTAGCGCGGGAGTGGTAAGGACACCACAACCAGGAAAGGTTAAACAGGCACGGTTGGCACCAACGATTGTCGCGCACAAAAGGAAGCAATTCTGAGGACGCCGCAATAGCTATATTTCACGTTTGAAAATTATGTAATTTATATGATCGGTGGGGTGTCACTACTGACAGGGGTTGAGATCTGCACAGGTGAAAATACATGGGCAGCTGGAGGTTGTTTTTCAGATGCAATTTCGTACATCCATCTGCACATGTGTTTTCTCATGTCTAGGTCTCTGCCCCTGTCACTCGTGACACGCCCCCCCATCCTGAATAATCTACTTATTCTTCCAGGTTTCGTGAAGGTGGCGCCACTGTTCGTAGTTGCTGTTTCGGTCCAGAAACGTGAGCGTGTGGGAGTATGTCGTGTTCCTGGCCGTTGCCCTCTCTGTTAGCAATGCAAGTGGCACAGACCTGCTCCCACAGCACGACACGTAACACACTTGCGATACCAATACATCGATGCGGTCTTCCATGCTTTTCTTGCTTCGTCCTCGTCTCCCCTCCGTGTACTTCGATACAGGTGATTTTCCTTGTTTCGCTTGCCACGCACTGCTCCTCCCTCACTGCATCCCCGTCATTCCTAGGCTTCTTTCCCTCTTTCGTTTCTCATCGCACTGTAACCATTGCAGCGACCTCCGCACTTCTATCGAGAGTGACGACTCGGTTTCTTGCGAGCTGGGCAGCGAGCAGATGAACCAGATAGTGCGCACAGCGCTGTCTTTCGTCTCGCTGACCCGAAACGACAAGACTATCTTGGAGATTGCGGATGTGGCTGTGACGCATAAGACCTACTGGGTGTCTTTTTCTATCGGCACCAAGTTCATTCCCTCAAAGGTCAGCAAGGCTCATGAAGAAGTTCGGGCAGGAACCTTTTCTGTTAGCCGCACCAGAACCGTCGTGGCTCTAATGTTCTTCCACGCGATCAACATATGCCACCCGAGGCGCGGCAGCAAACGGGTATTCGCTTTGAAGAAGATAAACCAAAGCGGAATTCGTTTCGCGTTTGCTGTACAGCTGCTAACTCGGGCGTGGACGAAGCCGGCGAAGGCAGTGGGGGTTTGAGAGCGTGAGGCGTTAGTCGGACCCTACGATCTGTTTCGTCCTTGCATTCAGCACTCTGTGACTCTGTAATCACGCCCTGATGGCTTTGCACCCATCACGCAGGAGACCACACTGCAAGGGAATGTAGTAGCAAGTGTGAAGGAGAGTACGACCAGTACGGTAGCCTGGGGCCGAGCTCCTGAGAATGATGCGCCAATACGGGCTGTTACCAGTATGTTCTTGTCGAGCTTGCAAGCCATCGTTACAAACGAAACTTTGTACGATGTCATGCACCGCAGCAACTGGCCGTATCTGGACCGCTTTGAGTCGTGCGATGAACACTTGCCAAGAGTCTTTGCCGACTTTGGCAGGGATACCCTGGAGGCCTCGGGGCTTCAGTGTGAAGCGCCTGAAGATGATGGTGCCTGTTCAGAGGTTATCGAGATGGACTTCGAGCTGTCGGATACCGATTAGGAAGCCACAAGACCGCGTTGTATTCGCCGGGTGACACCGTCGAGCACCATGCCCGGTTTGGGACTGTCCGCGCAGACTCCGTCTTCTTCAACTTCCCTGCTGAAAGAGGAGATCAGGTTGGAACTGGAGGGTAGCGACAACGAAATGAGGGATGTGGTGGCACACAGTCGTACGGGGCAAGGTAGTGAGGCTTTCCGATCCACTCTCAAACGATTAGTGCCGGAGCCGAACGATTCACTTCGAGAAGCACGAGAACTAGCCAACCGTATTAGCCCGTCTCCACCGCCGCACAAAGTGTCGGAAGAGTCGCTCCCCGAGGAAGATCCATCGACGAACCTTCCCGCAGAGTCGCTAGGCGTGACGAAGTCGGACTGCCGTGTCCACAGCTGCACTTTCGACGACCTTCTCAATCCTCACGCTGATTACTGGGGTGAGTACCTGGAGGGTAAAGTTCAGCTCCTGTTGACGGACCCTCCGTTCAACACCAGAAACGAGCGGGGTGTTGACAACTGTGCGCATGATATCTTTACCCACAAAGACATGGACGCCTCCATCCCAATATTCGACGCACTGCTTGCTAAAACCGGCCACAGAATCATTTTCTGTAGTGGTCTACAATTCGGCATGTGGCCGTCGCGCCACAAGCGTTACAGCCGGGAGGTGTACGACAGGGAGAGTGACAGTGCCAGTGCGTCGAGGGGGAGGCGGCAGAAGGACTTCGTGTTTAACGTGGAGGACCAGCCGATGGTCCACGTCCGAGGTCGGGATCACTATACGCAAAAACCCTGGTTTAAAAGGATGTGGCCACGCCTCCTTCACGCAATGGGCTGTTCACTTCTGGCGGAGGAATGTGCCGCTTGAAGTGCAGTTCGCCAAAGTATGCTACCGAAGCAACGGGTATGCGCAGTCATCGCACACAGCCCGGACGAGCTTTATGGATGGAATCCAGCCGTTGGAGCCCGGAGAGGTGGTGGGAAGAGCTGACGAATGGAGTCGCATGAAGACGCTTCCACCTGATCAGAAGAGCATCAAGCACATGAGTGAGCTTGTGCTGCAGTATTCGAGACCGGGGGACCTTGGGGTGGACTTGTTCAGTGGTACTTCCGCGTCTGCAAAAGCATGCCTAGGGCTTCCGAGACATCGCCGTGTCATGGGGTGCGACAAGGACGACGACTGCGCCAGTCAAGCTGTGACGACCTAGGTCAAGGCGTTTTGCGGAAGCGTTGTGAGCACCCCGCGCGACATTGGTGGCTCTCCGCGGGCTGTGGAGCTGGCCAAAAGGTACTTGGGCGGCAAGAAACGGGACGTGTCTGCCAGGAGGGGGAAAAGCCCGGCGGATGCTCCTGCTGTGTGTCCCTCGTATCAATGTCTACCGGACTACGTAGTCCGGTTTATTACGAACTACGCCGGAGATCCCATGCTTTCACTGCGCTATTCACGGGCGTCGGTGGATAACTGGCCGGCGATGTACCACTCCCTGCTGAATCCGCAAGACCCGCTAATATTTCGGGCGGTGAAAACGATGGCGTGGTGTGTGGTGGTGCGTCCCTCGACGGTGAAGTACGAAGGTGTGGGGCTCGGGGTGTTTGCGGACCGGGTCTTCGCAAAAGGAGAGACGATCCTCTCCTTCTATGGGATGGTCCTGTACGCAGACTTGCGCGAGTTCATCCTGGAGAAGACGAAAATCTACGGAGGTGGAATTTTAGGGGTAGACAAAGGACGTTTCAACCGGGGAGCTCTTCTCAAGGAAATGCGAACGGAGTCGCGCGAAAGTCCGAGGCATAAGGTGTACATTGTACCGGCACCATTTTTTGTGGCTGGGCTTGTGAATGACGCCCGGTACTTGCCTAGGGATGAGGAGGAGCGAAATAGAGCTACTTCTGGAGCG